>SEYY01003320.1:0-37917 GCA_009176605.1 Armadillidium nasatum
ATAAACATGCTCTAAGAACCTTATCAAATTTTAAAGGACAAAAGTAAACAGAGATAAGAAAATTATTATTGTAAAAAGATGAAATCGTTCCTCCCTTCCCATTGTCTCGGTGGCGTGATAGGCTTAAGTACCTGCTCAGCGACCACAAAGTCGTAAGTTCGAACCTCGGATTCACTTATATAAAAATTAAATTTTTGTGCTCTGGAGTTTGAAAATGTATAACTTAGAGAAAATGTGGATATATTTTCTGTGATGACGTCATTCCTGTGACAAAGTAGCTTCGATTAATCAATTGATATATCGGACGATTAATCGGTCGATATATCGTTCGATTCGATATATCGAACATGAAAAATTGTAAAAATCGTTTGTCCAGGTAAAAAGCCGCCTAAAATCCGGGCTATGCCCAAAAATCGTGGCATAAAGATAGAAAAATTGGGGAAAATTGATGAAAATTGGTGAAATTTGGTGAAAATGGAAAAAAAATTTTGAAATTTGGTGAAAACCCCCCAAAGAGGGGCCAAAACCCCCAAAAAGGGGCCAAAACTTCTCAAAGAGGGGCAAAACCCACAAAGAGGGTCCAAAAAGCCCCCCAAAGGAGGGGGCAAAAACCTCTGAAGAGCTGTCTGAAAAACGCATGTGCGTTTTCTCAAGCTGTTTATCCGGTTTGAAAACCGGATCCTCTGGGATCTCGTTGGTAATACTACTTATATATATATATATATATATATATATATATATATATTATATATAATATATAATATATATATATATATATATATATATATATATATATATATATATATATATATTATATATATATATATATATATATATATATATATAGTGATATGGCATCCACATCCGCATCCGCCGAGCATTTTCAAAATTAACATCCGATCCGCATCCGCATCTCTGCATTTTCGAAAATTCAACATAGCATCTTCATCCTAACTTTTCGATAATTCAATATCCGCATCCGAATCCACACTTGACAAAAATTCAACATCCGCATACGCATTCCACATCCGCAAATTGAGAAAATATGATATGCGATCCATCACTAATTATATATATATATATATATATATATATATATATATATATATATATATATATATTATATATATATATATATATATATATATATATATATATATATATATATATATATATATATATATATATATATATTATATAAGACATCTTTGTTGCTCCTTCAAAGCTTAACACTAGGAAGGCATACGGTCCTGATGGTATCCCTTCTGTGGTTCTAAAAACTTGTGCTTCAGAGCTTGCACCCTTCCTTTGTAAATTATTCCGTCTATTTCTTTCTACTTCAACCTTCTCTTCTTACTGGAAATGTACGCTCATTCAGTCTGTGCCGAAAAACTATCATCTCATTTCTTTAACATCTGTTCTAACTGAAGATTTCAAATTTATTCGAAGATCTGGAAACATCTCAATTCTTCTAATCTTATCTCTGATCCTCAGTATGGCTTTTGAAAGAAATTCTCTACTGGTGATCTTCATTCCCTTCTTTCTGGCTCTTGTTCCTCCGCTCTTCTTCATTTCGGTGAATTTATTGCTATAGCGCTGGACATATCGAAAGCTTTCGATAGAATCTGTCGCAAAGGTTTGATTTCCAAATTTTCCTATCCCCAACCCTTTTTTCTCCTTTTCATTAATAACCTTCTCTCTCTTACTTCATTTCCTATCAATTCCTATGCCGATGACTCCACCTTTTATTACTCTTTTTAATTTGAAAGGCATCCCTCCCAATATCAGTTAATCGAGGCAAAGGAGGTAGCTTTGGGGCAACTGACCCCTGATCTATCTCTCATTTCAAATTGGGGCAGAGAAAACATATTTGTTTTCAATACCACCAAAACTCAATTCCTCCATCTCTTTGCTCGAAACAATCTTCCACACAACTATAATATCTTCTTCAAAAACACACAACTCAAACCTTCATCTCTCCTTAAAATTCTTGATGTTTCTTTTCATGTGATCTTTCTTGGAAAGATCACATTACTTCTCTTCCTAAACAATCTTCTAAGAGGTTAGGTGTTTTGAGGCGCCTTCAGAATTTCTTCACACCACCCCAGTTGCTTGCACTTTATCTGAGTGTTGTTCGCCCATGTATGGGAAACACATCACACATTTGTGGTGATTCCACACATAGAGCTCTTCTCGAAAAGGTGGGGTCTAGGGGTTTTCATCTTATAAAATCTGAAGGTGGAAATACGGTATGAAACGTTCACATTGTATTAAATAAGTATGTGGAAACGCTTGGTATTAACCTTTCTAATTAGATTAAGGTTCTCTAGGAAAGAAGCTATCTCAACTTATATATATATATATATATATATATATATATATATATATATATATATATATATATATATATATATATATATATATATTATATATATATATATATATATATATTATATATATATATATATATATTATTTATATATAAATATAAATATATATATATAATATATATATATATATATATATATATATATATATATATATATATATATATATATATATATATATATATATATATATATATAATATAATTTAATAATATAATTATTTATATTTATTTTTTTTTTTTTTTTTTTTTTACACATCACCACCACTTCACGGGCAAAGCCCTATTCAAGGAGGGGGTGTCAGAAGAACTAAAATAAAATAGAACAAAAAATATAAAATAATAATAATAAATAACAATAATAAAAAAATAAAAACGACCCCTCCAGGACCCACCTAACGCAAATTTCTTAGGTGAACGCAGACGCGGGCTTTAAAAAATTTGAGATTAAATTCGGCAGGAAGCACAGAAGATGGGAGAGAATTCCACAGAACAGATGCGGTAGGAAAGAAGGAGGCACCACAGTGTACAAGCTTGCAGTTGCCTATTTCCAAGCAGAATTGATGAGCAGACAATGTACCTTGTATTGCGAGGACGGCGTAAAGGTGGAGGAACACGGGTGGATAATTCCCTCGAGCAATTTGCCGCTGTAGTACCTATAGAAAAGAGACAAGGAACCAACGTCGCTTCGTCAAGATAAAGAGTCGAGTGAATTAGAAAGAGCGGAACAGTTTATAAGTCTTTTAGACTTTGACTCAACCTTATCCAAAAGACGGGTGAAATCTGAGCCACCCCAGATTTGAGAGCAATACTCCATATAAGGGCGGATGAGACCCTTGTATACTTGGAGTAACTGCGAAGAAGGAAAAAGTCTAAACAGAACTCCCAGCTTCTTTGAGGCCGCCCTAGCAACCATTTTGATATGAGGTTTCCAAGACATTTTTTTGTTTATGTGAAGGCCAAGGATACTTATATTGTTAACAGGAGAGATGGAGGAACCATCGAAAGAAATAGAAAAGTTAGGAGGTGTCTTTGAGAGGGAGATTTCAAGAAGTTGAATTTTTAAATAGTTGAATTTCACAAGGTTGAGACGACCCCACTGTGTAATTCTATCCAGATCTGCAAGAATGGAATCGGAAAGATGAAGACAAGAGGCAACTCTAGATGCAAAGGAAGGAGCAGATTTCAAATGAGTAGAAGAATGAAGGGTTGAATCATCGGCATATGAATGGATAGGGTTAGATGAACAGCTAAGAAGATCATTAATGAAATGTAAGAATAGAGTAGGAGATAAGACAGAACCCTGAGGAACACCACTATTGACAGGAAAGGAAGAAGAAGTCGCTCCATCAACAACAGCCGATATGGAGCGATTAGAAAGAAAACTAGACATAAGTAAGCAAAGAAGGAGGGAACCCAAAGGAGGGGAGCTTGGAGAGCAGTGACGCATGCCACACATGGTCAAATGCCTTGGATATGTCAAGCGCCACCACACAAGTCTCTCCATGGTCCCTAAGGGCAGTAGAAAATAGATCTATGAGATAGGAAAGTATATCACCAGAAGACCTCGAGCACCGAAAGCCATACTGATGATCAGAAAGAAGAGAGTGAGATTCCAGATGATCTAAGAAATGAGAGTTGAGAAGGGTTTCAAAGACCTTAGAGAGAATACAAGTGAGAGGTATAGGGCGACAGTTAGAAGGATCAGAGCGGCTACCTTTTTTTCGGAATAGGTTGGACTAATGCGCGCTTCCAACACTTGGGAAAAGTACTAGTATTGAGGCAAAAAGAGAAAAGTTGAACGAGGGATGAAGCTACCTCAGACGCACACTCCTTTAAAACTGAGAGAGGAATGCCATCCTGGCCGCTTGCCTTCCTAACGTTCATAGATTTCAGAAGCCAATGCACATGATCAAATGTAATCACAGGTTACATCTTAGAGGAGAAGGAGTAGGAGGAGGGTTGCCGGAGTCGTCCAGAGTTGATTTAGAAGAAAACAGGAGGCCAAAGGAGACCTTTTCAGTAGGAGTGTTAGCAACATAACCATCAGAGCGGATAAGAGGAGGAAAGGAGGATTTACAGAAGTTGTTAGTAATGTTTTTTGCATGAGGCCAGAAAGATTTATCAGTAGGAGAATTTAGGAGCTCAGCACACCTTCTTTTAGTGAAAATCTGCTTTGCTCGTCTTAGAATATCCCTGCAACGATTCCGAGCAGAATGAAAATTAGCAAGAATGATAGAAGGAGAATTTTTCCACTCTCGATACGCGATGTGTGTATATATATATATATATATATATATATATATATATATATATATATATATATATATATATATATATATATATATATATATATATATATATATATATATATATATATATATATATAGTGATATACGCATATAGTACCATAATCATTTAACATCCGCATCCGCATCAGCACATCCACACGTTCGAAAATTCAACATCCGCATCCACATCCGCCCTTTCGAAAATTCACAATCCGCATCCGCATTTGACAAAAATTCAACATCCGCAGCCGCAATTTAGAAAATATGACATCCGATCCATCAATAATATATATATATATATATATATATATATATATATATATATATATATATATATATATATATATATATATATATATATATATATATATATATATATGTGTGTGTGTGTGTGTGTGTGTGTGTGTTTATGTGCACAAAATATATATAACAAAAACTGTTGTTTTAATATTATTGTGAAGTCTCTGCACTCAAAACGAGCGAAAGGACGGAGAGGGTTGCAATGTCTCGTGCCTCTGTTCATATCAAGGTTAACCATCAAATGATAAAACAGAAGAGGTCTCAGACCTTTAGAAATACCAAAAGGAAACCTCCGGCTTTCATAATTCCACAAGGAAAAAACTAAGGGAGGCTCCGACTCCCCAAAATCCAAAACAAGGAAGCTCCAGCTTCCTTCCAATCAGGCAGGGCCAGAAGTAGCTCCGTACCCTTTCAGCACCAAGGAAGCTCCGACTTCCTCATTCCTTCATGAAATAGAATAAAATGTCTGTAACAGATCGTAACAAGAAATTTAAAAATATTGGATTGATAGCTAAGCCATCAAACCCATATTTCGGAGGGTACTTTCCTCCATTATGGTACACAAACCCTCCCCCAGACTTTTAACATTCCCTTAGGGACCACAGAAGAGTATAGAGCAATGGCAAATAACCTCACGTTGCTTCTTGAGGTCATACAGGTTGCCAGATTTAGCTACCTTTGACAGAATCTGGCACCTACCAAAAGAACACCATGTACTACTATATTAAATGTATAATATATACACCTGACGTGTATCAAGTCATGTAGGCCTTTAATTTGACCAGGTTTCCGACTTTTTCCCTTAATTAATTCTGGTAAAAATTTTAGTAAGCCTCTGACCTTTGGCCACCAGAAGTGATATATATATATATATATATATATATATATATATATATATATATATATATATATATATATATATATATATATATATATATATATATATATATATATATATTTTTTTTTTTTTTTTTTTTTTTTTTTTTTTTTTATTTTATTTATATTATATATATATATATATATATATATATATATATATATATATATATATATATATATATATATATATATATATATATATATATATATATATATATATATATATATATATATATATATATATATATATATATATATACCATTTTTCTAATAATAAAATTGAATGCATTGACAATGAAAATAAAAGAAGTATTTGTGTATGGCAATAAAAGAGGAAATGAAAGTCTGCCTCATCTGATCAGTCTTTTCATAAAAGCACGAAAAGACAATCAGGAAAAAAAGGAGAAAAAAATGAAGCATTCATGGTAATGCATAAATGTTGTAATGATGATCGTCCACAAATAAGAGAAGCAACATTATGTGTATGAGAAAGATCGGAAACGTTAGAAAGCTTGTTTAATGATGCAGAAAGGGCGAACTATAAAATTTTAATATCAATAAAAGCTTCTTAAAATATCACGAGGGAATTGTATTATAATGTTCACTTGGACGTTCATTTAATTATTTTATTCTCAAAAGATTTAATGGAATTTAAGACTATTCCTGTACTTCAAATCTTCAATGAGATATTAATTCTTCAAGATTTTTTTCCATAACTATAGTTGCAAGTCTAATTGTCTAGCCTACTTAATTACTTATCTTTCCAAAACAAACGCATATATATATATATATATATATATATATATATATATATATATATATATATATATATATATATATATATATATATATATATATATATATATATATATATATATATATATATATGTATGGGCCGATGTTGAATGTGAACCACACCTAAACGTCAAGTTTTTTACTGCATTTCATTTGACTTTTTTCAATTTCAGACTTACTCAATTTGAACCATGGAAAGATACACAATGTAAAGTAATTTGTGTTGTATTCAAAATCAACATCGGCCCTTAAAATTTAACCACCCTATATATATATTGTTCACCCTCACAGTATCAGTATCATTACACTGAAATTCTTGACTTTCAATTGATAAAAATTGTAAATTATTCTTTGTTAAAAGAATTTATTAACAATCTCTATTGTTGCGAGAATCAATTCTCTTCTGTCTGAGATTCTAAACATGGGAGTTAAAGCCAAAAAAAAGTAATATCACAAATTGAGGGAAGAAACGGTCTGTATTTTTTACTCTATAACATTATGAAAATGGATTCTTTTTGCATTATATAATGTACAGATGAAAAAGAAGTCAGAAGGAAAAGAAGATGGTTGGACAGAAACTTTGGTCTCGTCTGTCTCCTTTCAAATAAGGTCTCCATAGTCTCTTTTCAAATATAGACTCCTTGATGTCCTTTGAAATAGGTTAAAAAGAATCAGTGATAGGTACAAAGCTCTAAATCGTAGTTTTATTGTTTTGATCTTTCTATATATAATTTGTCCTAGTAAGGGAACCTTTAATCAAATTATTTAAAATATATACAGAAAATCTATTAAATTTTTTGTTTGAGAAACAGTTTTTACAATTAATCACCTTTCAATATATGTTATAAAGTCTTATCCAATTTTATTTGCCGTCAAGGCCCTTTCCAAAAGGGCTATAAAGCGTTCTTTCTCATTTTCCAATGCCTCACATAAATTATTAAGTTACTGCTAATCTCAAACTTCAAACATTAACTTCTTACTTAATTTTCTTTTACATATATATATATATATATATATATATATATATATATATATATATATATATATATATATATATATATATATATATATATATATATATATATATATATATATTATATAATCTTTTGCCACCACTCACATGCAAGACCTTTTTCAAGGAGTGGGAGAGATAAAAACTAAAAGAAGACCCACACAATCCCAAGTCTAAGGTGAGCGCAAGACGAAGGCTTCAAAGAGATGAAGATTAAAAACAGAAGGAAGAGCAGAAGATGGCAGGGAGTTCCACAGAAACATAGGTGGCACCACAACGAAGATGCCTGTAGTTTGCAATTGTCGCACAATGTTCTTTGTGCGAGTAAGGCATCCCTTGTGCTACGAGGGAGACGCAAAGGTAGAATGGGAGAAGGTTAATTCTCTCGAGCATCTTCCATTATAATACCAATAGAAAAGAGATAGTGGACTAACGTCACGTAGCAGAGAAAGAGGATCAAGAGGAGTTTGAAAATAAGGAGCAATTTATTATTCTTTAGCCTTAGACTCAATCCAATCCAAAAGAAGGGTGGATCCGGATCCCAGATGGGAGAACTATACTCCATACAATGACAGATAAGGTCCTGATATAATTTTGAAGTAACTGTTCAAAAGAAAATGATTTCTGCAGCCTGAACAATATTCCCAGCTTCTTTGAAGCCATTTTGGCAACCGTTGAGATTTGGAGTTTCCAAGACAGTTTATTGTTAATGTTCAGACATAAAATGTTTATGTTGATTACAGGTGAATCGACGAAGCCATAGAAAGTGATAGGAAAGTTTGGAGGTGTTTGAGAGAGAGAGAGAAGTTAAGTTTCTAAAGAGGTTGTAATTCACAGGGTTGTGGTGTCATCCAGATAAGCAAGAATAGAATCGGAAATTTGAAGACGAGAACAATTCTAAAAGCAAAAGAGGAAGAAGGTTTGAAATAAGTAGAAGAATGGACATTTGACAAAAGAATAAGCAGAATTAGAAGTGCAGGTTAGGAGGTCAATGAGGAAAATTAAGAATAAAGTAGTGGACAAAATAGAACCTTGAGAAACATTAAAATTAATAGGGAAAGAAGAAATCGCTCCATCAGCAAAGTGATGATATGGAGCTATTTGAGTGGAAACTTGACATGAGTGAGCAAAGAGAAGAAGGAAGCCCGAAGGAAAGGAGCTTAAAATAGTCCCCATAGTTCCAAAGGACGGAAGGCCATAGGTCAGTAAGAGGAGGTTAAGTCACCAGCAGACCTCAAACCTCGAAACCCATACTGATGATCTGAAACGCTGAAATAAGATTTCAAATGATCCAAGAAAGGAGAATTAAGAATAGTTTCAAAATCTTTACATAGAATACAAGTAAGAAACTATAGGGCGATAATTTAGAAGGATCAGAGAGACTGCCGTTCTTCGGGGTACGTTGAAAGTATTCGCGTTTCCAACACTGAGGAAAAGTATTAGTATTAATGGTTTAGATAGTAGAGTTGGACGAGAACAGGAATCATCTTGGAAGCACACTCCCTCAAAACTCGTGGTGGGATATCATCCAGGACACTTGCCTTTCTCATGTTCATAGATATTAGGATCCTATGCACCTGATCATGCGAAATCTCCGACAAAGATATGGGATGCCTGAGAAAAGGAGTAGGAGTAGGAATGCCGGAATCGTCCACAGTAGAATAAGATGAAAAAGGAGGCCGAATAAATTTTGACCTTTTCTGTAAGAGTATTAGCTATATATTCATCAAAGCAAATAAAATAAGGAAAAGAGGATTTTCAGAAGTAGTTGGAGATATTTTTGGCTATGAAACCATAAATTTTTAGTAGTAGGAGAACCGAAAAGGTCAGATCGCTTCCTTTTAGCGAAAGAGCTCTTGGTATGTCCAGAAAAATATTCAAAACTAAATGAAAGTTACAAAGAGTGATTTCAAAAGTTACTATGAAAGTTACTCACATGTGAAAAAATAAACAGAGATGCCAATGCGAGATTGGAAAAGTATGGAATAAAAAAAGAATGTGTGGTTGGATACGACCTAGAAGGGAGACATTTTATTGAGCATCTTATTTAACATGCTGTATTGGAACATTTTTTTCACACAATTATTCAATGATTCATTCCTTTCGCACTTCACTTTCATGATCTTCTCTCCATAATACTATTATCCTCCTTTCACATAATACTCCAACTAAATCTTATTCACATATATATTTTCTTATCTTTATTAATAGAAAGAATATTAATATAGCCATTTAGATGCCTAGAGAATGTGGGTAAATGTAATTTCTGAAAGCAATGCATCCTATGAATAAACAGCTCAATAACAATACAGGGGGGAGGTGGGGGTGGGGTTATGAATTCACGTTCAAAATAAAGAACACGAAATGAATAGTACATCTTCTTGCCTTGCCTTTTCAAGTATTATACACACTATAAGGGACTTTCCAATAAAAGCAGAAATCATTTAAATATAATACAAAAACCATATCAAATTGAGTAACCAATATGCGGCACTAGATGCCAAAGTCATCTTTTTGAAAACGAGAATTGTTAACCTTTTTTTTTACCACTGGTGGGCAAAGGCCAGAGGCCTACTAAAATTCCACCAGAGTTAGGGGGAATGCCGGGAACATGGTCAAATTAAAGGCAGACATGACCTGATACACGGCGTTTGAAGGTGTATAACTCACGGGAACTTGGAAAAATAGATAAAGGAAGTGTGTTCCAGACTTTACCATTAGAGTACATGTAAGAGTGACAGAAAAAGGATGAGACTGTGTAGAAAGACGAGTAGAACTAGCCCTTCTCAGTGGAGGAGGTATGCGACGAAAGAGTTCAGAAGAGCAGTGTCCATTATAATAGCGATAGTATACAGAGAGTGACGCAACAATTCGACGTGCATAAAGAGATTGAAGAGAATTTGTGAGAGCAGGAGAGTTGATAAGTCGAAAAGCCCTAGACTCCACCTTCTCAAGGAAAGTTCTATTAGTGGAACCACCCCAGATGTGTGACGCATACTCCATACAGGGCCGTACAACACCCCTATACAGAGTAAGCAATTGGGGTGGATTAAAGAAATGCTGTAGCCTCCTCAAAATACCCAACCTCTTAGAAACTTGTTTAGAAAGAGAAATAATTTGATCTTTCCAAGGGAAGATCACGAGAAAAAAAACACCAATAATAATAAAAAGATATGAAGGTTTGAGTTGTGTGTTTTCGAAGAAGATATCATAGTTGTGTGGAAGATTGTGTCGAGTAGAGAGATGGAAGAATTGAGTTTTTGAGGCATTGGAAACGACCATGTTTTCTCTTCCCCAATTTGAAATGCGGGATAGATTAGAGGTTAGTATTAAACTCAGAGAGAGCAGAAATGACGTCTTTAGAAGAAATTACAATTTTAGGCATAAATGCGAAAACGGTAGGATAAACCCAGACGAAGAAAAAAGTCAACTGGTTATGGAAGAAATAAATGAAAATTAAGAACATTTTTGTTTAAGAGATACAAGTATCCAGTTGCTCATGGCTGTTCAAGAGATGCTATAGAAAAGTGCAAATATCCCAATAAAGAAATCGTTAGTTTTGAAGCAATCCTGAAAAATGAAAACGGTATATCTCTGTAACTCAAAAAACTGTAGTCACTATTATTGTAAAACTTTTAACAAAATATTAATTCGTATTATGTGTACATTTTTATTATTATATATATATATATATATATATATATATATATATATATATATATATATATATATATATATATATATATATATATATATATATATATATATATATATATATATATATATATATATATATATATATATATATATATATATATATATATATATATATATATATATATATATATATATATATATATATAATATTCAACCAGGTTTTATTCCCATGTACGATTGCAGAAATGTCAAATTTCTGCAATTGACTCCACCCTGCATCATGCGGGATATGGTGTATTGTATAAATATATATATATATATATATATATATATATATATATATATATATATATATATATATATATATATATATATATATATATATATATATATATATATATATATATATATATATATATATATATATATATATATATATATATATATATATATATATATATATATATATATATATATATATATATATATATATATATATATATATATATATATATATATATATATATATATATATATATATATATATATATATATATATATATATATATATAATATATATATATATATATATATATATATATATATATATATATATATATATATATATATATATATATATATATATATATATATATATATATATATATATATATATATATATATATATATATATATATATATATATATATATATATATATATATATATATATATATATATATGAATGTCAATTCAGCGTAAAAAAAGTTGCACGTTCTTTGCTGATCAGTATTTGCATTTTAGTATATTTAAATAACAAAACGAAAATACTTTAAAAATTTTGAATTTTGGTGAATGTTTTTCGGCCGTGAGGAAATTTCATAAATAAAATTTAAGCTCCGATTTTGGTCTTTGTTTTTAAGACAGTTGCAATGATTTTGCATTTGTGCATTTCTTTTCTAAGTATGAAATATTTTGGCGTTTCCGACCGTAATAACAATAAATATAATGTATTGAATAGTTTGCTTGTCATCTAAGGCTCTATCTCTCTCTCTCTTTTGTACTTTATATATATATATATATATATATATATATATATATATATATATATATATATATATATATATATATATATATATATATATATATATATATATATATATATATATATATATATATATATATATATATATATATATATATATATTATATATATATATATATATATATATATATATATATATATATATATATATATATATATATATATATATATATATATGTGCGTGTGTGTGAGTGAGTGTGTATTGTGTTGGACAGGCAAAGGTTTCGGAGCTCATTCCACCAAAGGTCCTCGAACCTCAGCTCTAGTTCCTTTTTTAACCCTTATGCACATTTATATATCTGATTTGAAAAAAAAACACTCTTAATAATTAGTTACTTATATTAGAATAGTATTACTATTATATTAGAGATGAAAGATTCCTCAGAGATCAGATTGAATGTTGGGATGGACTAAATCATCCTATCGCAGTTAAGCAAGTCATACTCTGTAAGCATACGACTCCCTTCTTTTACACAGTGCACATGTACAAATTCTTCTTAAATAATTTAAAAATGGCGCATATTAAAAAAAGATGGAGACGGCAATCAAGCATTACTTCAGTTTTGATCTTGCAGAAACGCTTCAGAATTTAATTCTTGTATGGGTTACAATTCTGTTATTATTATTATTGTTCTTTATTTTCCTTCACTGGATTTTCTTACGAGTTTTTTTTCTAATTTCCAATTTGTTAAGTTCAATAAAACGTCTATTCTGGTCAGAACTCTTCAAAAGTAAATATTTGTTCACCCTTTCAGTCTTTCTCCTAAATTTTCATTCGAATGCTGAAGTTATCTTTGAATATGGCAGCATTATTATCTGTGTTCGGTTTATTTATTTGAATTGTTCCGAATTCCACAGCTATGAGTTCAGTTCTGTTGCTTCGGCTAAATTTGTTTGTACTAATAACTCGAATGATCTTTCTAATTTGTTATATAATCCGATGAATATTGGAACAATTCAAGTTTTTTTTTCCTTATCATTTTTTCTTTTAGTGATATTGATATCTCAATTAATTTCTATTTTTCAATAGATAACGATAGAGCATTTGAGAGTGCTTCTTACTTGTGCCGCTCACTAATCATTTCAATAATGTATGCAAATTATTTCATTTATTTACGCATTCTTAAATTGTTAACTTATTTACCACTGGGACCCTCCTACTGTCTCCTTGTATATGTATCCATTTTCATAAAATTTTCGCTAAAATGACAAATAGAACAGAATGGAACAGAATCAAAGCAACAACGTAGAAAATTAAAATATAGAAAACTCAGTTAAACATATGAGCTCAACCTTAAATTCCAGCAAATAAAATAGATACTTTTGAAGATAGCCTGTTCAGCCCCAAAAAATAAAAAATTTGAATTACTATAAATTTTGAAATTTGAAACTGAAATTTGATTGAAATTTTGAAAATTTGAAGATGAACATATGAACATAAACTGAATGAAGTTTTGAAATTTGCAACTGGCCTATATGGTCTCAAGGAACTTTAAAATTTGAAAATTTAAAGTTTAGAGATAGACCTATTAGGACCAAATATATTCAATGATTCGAAATTTTAAAAAATTACCTGAAAATAGAAAATTTAGAACTTAAATTAGTTTTCACCAAATTTCTGACATGAGCTACTCATAGTAAATGGCTCTATTTGCATTCTTTGTCTGAGATTAGTCTTGATTTGCCAAAGTGGCTTATAAATTTTCTTAATAGTAGTGTTCCTCAGGGTTCTGTCATATCCCCAACACTTTTCTGCTTTTCATTAATGACGTTTTCTCTATTACCTCTCCACCTGTCCACTCCTACGCTGATGACTCCACCCTTCATTACTCCTTCCAGTTTGAAAAACGCCCAATACAACAGCAGTTGATAGACTCGAGAAGGGTAGCCTTGGAGCAACTAACCTCTGACCTTTCTCGTATTTTAAATTAGAGCAGAGAAAACAGTTGTTTTCAATGCCGAAAAAACTCAGTTCATCCATCTCTCCACTCGACACAATCTTCTACACAACTATGTTATTTTCTTCGAAAACACACAACTCAAACCGTCATCTGTTCTTAATATTCTTGGCGTATCCTTTTCTCGTGATCTTTCTTGGAAAGATCACATTACTTCTCTCTCTAAACAAGCGTCTAAGAGGTTGAGTGTTCTGAGGCACCTTCAGAATTATTTCACGCCACCCCAGTTGCTTGCTCTGTATAGGGGTGTTGTTCTCACTTGTATTGAGTATGCGTCGCACATCTTGGGTGGTTGCACTAATAGAACTTTCCTTGAGAAGGTGGAGTCTAGGGCTTTTCGTCTCATTAACTTTCCTGTTCCTTCTAACTCTCTTCAATCTCTTTATGCCCGTCGAATTGTTGCGTTATTCTCTCTTTACTATCGCTATTACAACGGACACTATTCTTCTGAAATCTCTCGTCGCATACCTCTTCCATTGAGAAGAGCTCGTGCGACACGCCTTTCTATACAGTCTCATCCTTTCTCTGTCCAACCCTCAAACCCGAGACTTGACCGCTATGCTTAATCTTACATATACTCTACTGATAAAGTCTGGAACACACTCCCTTTATCTGTTTTCCAAACTTCCTTTGACTTGCATACTTTCAAACCCCGTGTATCTGGAAATGTTAGCCTCTTTCGATCTGAATAAGATTTTTCCAACTCTGGTGGAATTTGGTAGGCCTCTGGCCTTTGCCCAGCGGAGGAGATATAAAAAAAATAATATAGTAACAGTGTAATGAATTTTTGTGTGCAAAAAAACATGAGTATAATGAATACCTTCTATAATAACAGAGAAAACCATAAATGGACGTGGTATAGGTAGAACTATACAAGACGAAGATATGAGTAAAAGTCGATGATTGATTTGATGTTGACAAGCAACAAAAAGCTATTCAGAGATGCAAACTGCATGCCATCCTTGCCGGGTGACTCCGACTATCGGATGGTTGTGGGAAAATTAAGATTGGAAAAACAGAACTTGCTAAACAGCAGGCCTAAGAAAAGGATTCTTGATTGAAAACCTGCAGGACCTTGCTTGCAAAGGTGCATTTCAGAGAACGTCTGGTGAGAGGAGAAGAGATGGGATGGCAGACAGGAGTGTGTAGGAGAGCTGAAGGGCTTTTCACTGCACTCTGATTTAGCTTGGTGGAACGATCACGTCAAAGAAGCTGTGAAAACGAAAATGACCTGTTTTAGAAAATGGATAAAGACGATGAGAGCCGTGGAGAGAGAGGAATAATAAGAGAAGCGGACAGAGTAAAGAGGGAAGAAAAAGAAAATACATGTGGAAAAATAGGTAGAGATCTAGAGGGTGATCTATGGGTGGGGGAAAACTGATATATTGTATTGCGAAAAATTATAGAAACAGTTCAACATAGCCAGTCTACGCTGTGAAAAACTAGGAAGGAGAATTGTTCCCTTGCCCAACATAAGTGAAAGATGGACAAACTATTTTGATGAGCTACTAAATGTACCAGACAATCTATAGGATTAGGTGGAGGAGGAGATATTAGAGGTGGGTGAAAGATGGACGATAACTCTGGAGGAATTGGACTTTGCACTGGTTAAATGAAAAATGGTTAAACACCTGGTGAAGATATGATACCTGAGGAGATATTGAAAAGTACTGAAGAAAAAGGAATCCAATGGATGACGTAAATAGTAAATTGGTGTTTTACGAGAGCAAAACACCGGAAGCGTGAAATAGATCGGTAATATGCTCCATATTTCAGAAAGGTGACAAGACACATTGTGGGAATTATAGAGGAACTGCCCTTATGCCTCATATTGCGAATGTATATGAAAGGATTTTGGAGAAATGATTGAGAATAATAGTAGAAAACAGGTTGGATGAGTTGCAGCATGGTTTCAGATCAAATAGATAGACTATCGATCTTGTTTTTACATTAAAAATGATCTGTAAAAAAAATTGGGAATTTAATAAAAAACTTATCTGGCCTTCATCAACTTGGAAAAGGCATTTGACCTGGTACCAAGAAAAATTTTGTGGAATATCTTTTGAAGAGAAGATTATGAGATACCAAGCAAGCTGATCAGAACTATAAAAAGCACCTTTACTAGCTATGTGTGCAAAGTAAGCACCCAGCTGAATAACGGTGACTGGTTTGAGGTTACGACCGGGGTAAATTAGGGTGGTGTATTTACTCAGATCCTATTTATAATCTTGATGGATATTGTGGAAGACTGGTAAAGAGGGTGACGGATAGCTTAATTCTTGGTTATGTCAAAGACCTTGCACTGGTCACATAAAAGGAGAGAACTCTATAGAATTTCGTTGCTATATGGGATGAAGTACTGACGGCTAAGGGAGTAAAGGTGAATAGGGAGAAGATGGATGTTATGTTGGAGGGTAGAGAACAGAAAGAGCTGGATATTTTGTTTGGAGTTGGTGTACTAAAAGAAGGAGGACATTTTAAATAACTCAGAGTATGTTTTGGAACAGGTTTTGGAGAAGGTGAGAATATATATATATATATATATATATATATATATATATATATATATATATATATATATATATATATATATATATATATATATATATATATATATATATATATATATATATATATATATGACACTAATATGACACTAGAGTTAAATCATAGAATTAATAAGTTTAATGGAGCTCTGGCCTCGCTGTTTCCGTTGCTTAGGGTTTTACAAGTATTTTAAGACTAATAATAACTTATGGACATGAAACGTGAGCCCTTAACACTAGAGCCAAAAGTAAAATAGAGACAAGTGAGATAAGGGTGCTGAGAACAAAATGTTGGAGAGTCGAGACTTGATAGAACATGAAACGATGATATGAGAAGTTGCTGGGAGTTGAAAACATACTGAAGCTCATTGAGAAAGTACAACTACTATGGTTTGGTCAATTGAAAAGAATGAATGATGGAAAGTGTGCAAGAGGTACTTTGAGTGGACAATGGTTGAAGAAAAAGGATAAAAAAGACCGAGAATCAGACGGAGAGATAGTGTCAAGGTGGATGTTGAAGTAGGGGAAGAAGTATAGAGTAGGTGAAGAAGACCAGGATGTATGAAGATCGACTGCGGAGGAGGAGTTTCGTTAAGTACTTCTGACATGTGCAAGTGCTTGCATTGGTTTGAGAAGGTGAGAAGATATATATATATATATATATATATATAATATATATATATATATATATATATATATATATAATTATATATTATATATATATATATTATATATATATATATATATATATATATATTATATATATATATATATATATATTATATAAATTTATATTATATATTATATTTATATATATAATAATATATATTATATATATATTATATATAATATATATATATATATATATATATATATATATATATATATATATATATATATATATATATATATATATATATATATATATATATATATATATATATATATATATATATATATATATATATATATATATATATATATATATATATATATATATATATATATAAAAGTTCACATCTCACGGGCATTGCCCTATTCGAGGAGAGGAACTTTTCTAGGTAGTATATACCTAGGATCCCAAGTGGGATCGAACCGGTGCCCTCAAGCACGTTGAGTAAATCAACCTACCGTTTGAGCACGGTATATATATATATATATATATATATATATATATATATATATATATATATATATATATATATATATATATATATATATATATATATATATATATATATATATATATAGAGATAAAAGCGAGGACGACAGGACTAGCCACCGGCCTTGTGATTCTCTGCCAAAGGCTTGTAATAACTCTAGAACCAGCATTGGGAAACCATAGCTCAGAGAAGCACAATCTTCTGGAGAGCTCTTGGAGAGATTGTTTAGAAGTTAGCTGGAAAACGATGCTGGTCCTACTGAAAGGGTGAAAACCCTACCTGAGAGTTTAAATAAGACTCATGGACCGGCATTGAGATAACGAGCCGAAAACATGATATTTTAGAGGACTCTGGGAAATTAAGAGCAGTTGGGGAAAGATGCTGGTTCCACTGACAGGGTAAAACCCTTCTGGGAGAGGATGTAGATGTAGATAATATATATATATATATATATATATATATATATATATATATATATATATATATATATATATATATATATATATATATATATATATTATCTTTTAGAGAGCAAGGGTAAAAATCTAGCAAATTTCACTATGTGTGGGAAAAATTACTGAAACAGAGCCAAATCTAATAGCGACATGTCCCGATACATGGAGTTTGAAACTGTGCAAGTTGCAGATCAAATGAAGTTGTAAAAAAAGATAAAGGAGGTGCGTTCGAAACTTTACCAATGCAGTACATGCAGGATTGAGCACAGAGCTCAAGCTTGGATTCAAAGAATTGTTCAGAGAAAGGATGATGAGATTATGTAGAAAAGGCGTCTCAAACGAAACCTTCCTAAAGTGTGTGGAATGCGAAAGAATTCAGAAGGGAATGTCCATGTAATAACGATGTTATAGATATATATATATATATATATATATATATATATATATATATATATATATATATATATATATATATATATATATATATATATATATATATATATATATATATATATAGAGCGACACAATAATTTTAGGTTCAAAGAAAGACTGGTGAGAGTTAGGGAGAGAAAAATTGTTGATAAGATCAAAAGCAATAGCCTCCACCTTTTCAGGGTGGATCAAGAAGATTATATATGGAGCCACCTCAGATATATGAAGCAAACTCCATACAGGAGAGAGCAACTGCGGCAACGTAAAAAAATTTTAAAGGAGCCTCACAACACTCAAACTCAAAAAAGATTATTTAAAAAGAGAAATAAAGAATCAGTACAAGAAAGATTACGAGAAAAAGTAAATATCACTAATAATAATAATAATAATAATAATAATAATAATAATAATAATAATAATAATAATAATAATAAAATTAGAGGAAGATTTGTCTGAATGATCGAAATTCAATGACGATATTTTTATAACTTTTTAAAATCATGAAATTAATTTCCCCAAGAGAAATAGGCAGCAATGAACTTACTTACCTCTGGATCATAATTGATCATGCGATTATTGAGGTACCAAAACACGTACGCCGGAGGGTGAGTTGTTTTCCGCAACACACAAACTAGACGGAGGGAACTGCCTTTCCTTAAATACTTTTCAGGGCCTCCTAATATTTGTGACTTTGCTTCTGTGGGTTAAGGAATATATATATATATATATATATATATATATATATATATATATATATATATATATATATATATATATATATATATATATAATATATATATATATATATATATATATATATATATATATATATATATATATATATATATATATATTATATATATATATATATATATATATATATATATATATTATATATATATATATATATATATATATATATATATATATATATATATATATATATATATATATATATATATATATATATATATATATATATATATATATATATATATATATATATATATATATATATATATATATATATATATATATATATATATATATATATATATATATATATATATATATATATATATATATATATATATATATATATATATATATATTGTCTTGCATGAAAAGGTCAGAGGCCAACATAAATCTAAAAGAGTTGGAGAAAATCCTTTTCAAATCCAGATAAAAGTAATACTGCACATTATAAGTATATGAGTTTAAGAAAAAGTATAAATTACAAATAAGAAAAGCTTCCAGACTTTATCAGTTAACTGCATTTAAAATTGATCATGGGAGTTAAGTCTGAAGCCAGAGATTTGAACAGAAAAAGAATGAGATTGTGTGAAAAGACGAGTAGCAGAGTTCTCTCAAAAAAAAGACTGTGTCCTTGGTAATCACCATAGCAAAGGGAAGTGGTGCAATAGTTCAATATTACGAAAGGTATTAAGAAGAGTAAATGAGGGTTGAAGAGTTGACAAGGCAAGAGGCTCTAAATTCCACCCTTTCAAGGAAAGCAATAAAAATATATTCTCTCTTATTTATGTGACGGATACTCCTTTCAAGAGCTAGTGATTTCCCTATGTAGATCATATAAGTAAAGTGGCATGTAAATGTTTCGAGGGCTCCTCAGGACTTTCAACCTTTTATAAGATTATTTAATGAGACAAAAATAATGTAATCTCTTTAAGAAAGTTCACAAGAAAAAATACCAAGAATATTAAGACAGAAAAGGTTTTAATTTTGTGTTTTCAAAGATGGTATACATGTGTGAAAGAAGATTATGCTGAGTAGAAAGACGAAGGAATTGAGTTTCTGAGTCAATTAAAACCACTTTGTTTTAAAGGCAACAATTAGAAATTCGAGAAACAACGGAGGTCAATTATTCCAAGACCATCCTCCATGTGATAGGTTAAATGTTGTTGGGTGGGACGTTGTTCAAAATGAATGGAGTAACGAAGGGAATGGAGAGCTAACCAAGAGAAAGAGGAGGTCGTTACTGAAAAGCAGAAAATGGAGCTGTGAATAGACAGAACTCTGAAGAAAACTACTGTTTATAAAATTAAAGGATGAACAAAGGTGTTACATCAGCTGTTACAGAACAACCGAAGAGAAAATCAGATAGAGAGAAGATAGATACCAAAAGATGGAAGTTTAAAAATAAAAGCTGTGTGTCAAATTCTATCGAAGGTTTTCGATATGTTTAGCGGAACAGCAAAAGATTTACCGAAATGCCGTAGAGCAGAGGATCAGAGAGAAAAGAAAAAAAAGCTGTTAGTAGAGCGTTCCAATCAATACTAGTGAATCAAAGATAAGATTAGAAGAATTAAGATATTTCCAAATCTTTCTGCAAAGAATAGATTCAAAAACTTTAGAAAGAAAGGATTTAAAAGAGATAAAGGTTTGTGAGAGGCCCCCATCCCCAGTGTTTTCGAAACGCTGAATGAGATCACGTTTCCAGTAAGGATGAAAGTTCGAATTGAAAAGACAGATACAAAATATTTTACCAGGTATAAGTTTTGAAAGCAACAAGAGGAATACCATCAGCACCTTACAAATTAGTAGTAAGCTCAGAGAAAGAAGAAAAATAAAATTGGAAAAAATAATAATGTTATGTTTAAATGAGGTGAAGAAGGGGGATTTTCACCGAAAATATTTAGAGAGGAATTTGAGGCAAAAGTTTGAGCGAAGCAATTGACAATTGCTTGAATAAGGCTCTGCCCGTGAGCGGTGGTAATGTGTTAAAAAAATTATGCTTCTTTCTCTTCTATATATATATATATATATATTTCAGAAAAACCACCACTCACGGGCAGAGCCGTTTTCATGGAGGGGACAAACACAGAGGAAGAAAACTCAATCAAACACACCTAACGCACATCCCTCAAGTGGTGAGCACAGACGGAAGCCTTGAAGAGTGGAAGATTGAATGAAGGAGGAAAAATAGATGATGGTAAAGAGTTCCACAGAACAGAGTTGGCTGGAAAGAAGGAGGCACCACAACGAGCTAGCCTGGGGTTTCCCACTTATTCACAAAATTGGTGCGAAAGCAGGATACCCCTTCTGCAGAGAGGACAACGCAACGGTAGAGGAATGAGAGAGGTCAATTCCCTCCAGCACCTGACATTGTAGTACCTATAGAAAAGAGAAATTACGCCAACGTCACGTTCAGAGATAGAGGGTCAAGAGAGTTTGAAGTAGGGGACAGTTTATTAATCTTTTAGGCTTTTGACTCAATCCTATCCAGAAGAGAGGAGGAGCCGGAGCCTCACGCCAGGTATGAGAACATTACTCCATACAAGGGCGGATAAGACCCTTATATATTTGGAGTAACTGCTCAGAAGGAAAAAAATTCTCGCAACCTGAACAGAAATACCAGCTTCTTAGAGGCCACTTTAGCAACCATTGCCATATGAAGTTTCCAAGACAGTTTATTGTTTATGTTTAGACCAAGAATGTTAATGTTATTTACAGGTGAGACGGGAGATCCGTCGAAGAGGCTTGGAAAGTTGGGAGGTGCTTTTGAGAGAGATGTGAAGAAGTTGAGTTTTTAAAGAGTTGAATTTCACAAGGTTGCTATGACCCCACCGGGAAATCACATCCAAATCGGCAAGAATAGAATCTGAAAATTGAAGACGAGAAGCAAAAGAGGGAGCAGATTTGAAATGAGTAGAAGAATGTAGAGTTGAGTCTTAAGCATAAGAGTGAACAGAGTTAGAAGTGCAGTTGAGAAGATCGCTAATGAAAAGTAAGAATAAGGTTGGAGATAAAACAGAACCCTGAGGAATACCGCAGTTGACAGAAAAAGAGGAAGAGGTCGCTCCAACTGCAACTGCCTAAATGGAATGATCTGAGAGAAAACTAGACAATAGTAAGCAAAGGGAAGGAGGAAACAAAAGGAAGGGAGCTTGGAGAGCAGAAACGCATACCATACCCGGTCAAAAACCTTGGATATGTCAAGCGCAACCACACAAGACTCGCCGAAATCCCTAAGGGCAGCAGACCATAGATCAGTATCAGTAGATAGGAGAGTATGTCACCAGTTGACCTCGAGCATCGAAAGCTATACTGGTGATCTGAGAGTAGAGAATGAGACTCAAAATTATCCAGGAAATATATATATATATATATATATATATATATATATATATATATATATATATATATATATATATATATATATATATATATATATATATATGAGAAATGTAATATGGAGGGAGTGTGTTGGAAAAAAACAACCCACTATGATGTCTCCACCGCTCACTTTGTCTTCATATTGTCATGTCATAGTATTCGTGAATCATAATACATACACATTAAGATGCCTCACATGTATTCCAACAGGAGTATGCCGATATTGTGTACGTATACGAATTGTGTGATGGGAATGAAAGTGAGGCGTGGTGTGCATATGCCGTGCGGTATCCAACGAGACGGTTCCCAAATTGATATGCTTTAATAGGACTTACCAACAGTATATGATAATGGGACATTTAGATCGGCTGGCATTGCGTGTGGAGTTTATGCAATGCTACGTCACTGCCACCGACATTCTTCTGTATTTTGAAGCAAACTCGTAATCGAGTGTACGTAGAGCGACTGCAGAACTTATTGCACCACGTTCATCAAATTTGAGAACACTGACATACAGCATCGACGCAACTTCTGTGAATGGTTCATCAGGGCAGAGAGTGTAATACGGTCAGACGTTTCCCAGAGTTGGTGCTTTGGACGGACGAAGTCATCTTCATTAGATGTAGCACTCGCAACCATAGGAACTGTTGGGCGTGGGTATAGGAAAATCTTCATGCAATCAAAGAGCTCTATTAACAGCACGAATTTAATAAATGTAATGTGTGATTGGATTTACTGGGTACAATCTCCTCGGCTCCTATTTTCTACCTGACTACCCAAGCGGCCAGAAATACTTTAAATTCCTCCGAAATTTTTTCGGAGTGTTTCTTGAGGATGTACCCGAGTTAAATCTACGTGACATGCGGTTCCAGTTGAATGACTGCCCAGGACACTTTGCCAGAAACAGACGCACCCTGCTTAATACAAACTATCCTTTACGATGGATAAGTCTGGAGAGGCACTATTGCCTGGTCTCCACGTTCGTCGGACCTCACACAGTTGGACTTCTCTGCTTGGGGACATATCAGAGGTGTCGCATATGAAACCCCAGTCAATGACGTTTGGTACCTGCAGGAACGCATCTGGCAAGCGTGTGCAGACATAACAGCAGATGAATGTCAATATGCTACAATGTCCGTTTTATGGAGGTATTGTGCAAGCATCAGAGCTGAGGGGCACAATTTAAACACATATTGCAACCTGTATCTGTTGTATCTGAATAATTATATGCATTCGTGTTGTTTGTGTGGAATCCTGTGTCACGTACTGTACAATATTCACACCTTCTTGGGTTGGCTTCACAGCTAATTACTCCATAATGAAGCGCTACCGAGAATACATGTATAGAGTATTAATCTACTATTTTCCATCAATGTATTTATATATGAGGTAGCGCAGTTTCATTCTGGGACACCCTGTATATATATATGAAGTAATCATCCTTTGCGGAATAAAAACTCCAATTTTTCCTAATTTATTATATTAAACGGCAAAGAAATTTTGTGCAGCTGTTCTGTCTTTTCCACATTTCATTTTTGGCCTCTTAAATTTTTATTATTAACTTTATTAGCATGAATTATCGATTTTTTCTCTTTTAATCTCGTAAGAAAAATGTTTTTTGTCCTCAGATTATCGAATTCACTCTGAAAAAATCAAAGATAAAGCAATATTTTCTTTCTTCTTTTAATTCTTAAATGGTTGTACTTACACCCATATCGGAATCATATATATATATATATATATATATATATATATATATATATATATATATATATATATATATATATATATATATATATATATATATATATATATATATATATATATATATATATATATATATATATATATATATATATATATATATATATATATATATATATATATATATATATATATATATATATATATATATATATATATATATATATATATATATATATATATATATATATATATATATATATATATATATATATATATATATCCTACTTTAATTTTAAAAATTTACTTAAAATAACAAAAAGTAAAAAAATTTAGACTATATTAACGATGAGTTAAAGCGGAAATAAATAGTATCAAGGTTAAAAATGAAATATGCACAATATTTTGGAGTATTAAATCAACGAAATCTTTCAGGTGCAGACGAAAAGAAAAGAGATTAAGAGCAAATGCAATCAAACCACACGTATATAAAAGTAAACGGGATTACAACACATGAACTAACGTTCTAAGAAACAGAAGTGACGCAAGCCCAAAAAAGCATTGCGCACTCACTATAAAAGGAGCACACACACACACACACACACATATATATATATATATATATATATATATATATATATATATATATATATATATATATATATATATATATATATATATATATATATATATATATATATATATACTGAAGAGCAAAATTAACGCACCACTGGAACAAACGTCAATAGGAGAATACTTTATGTATTGTATGTACAAAACTGTATTGTATGTACAAAACGGATAGTTACATTGTTGATATACAGCACATGGTCATAGATAATGAGGATAATGTGGTGCTTCATCTGAGAACCCTCGGGATCCAGTGACACCGTGGCATATATGTAGGTTGCGGTGAAAACTGCAGGGTGTATGTGAATGTCACTTGCCCTTGGCAGTCAATACCTTGTTTGGCCTCCCCTTGCTTAACAACTAAGAAGCTCGCTTAGTTGTTAAACGGCTTAGGAAATTTTCCTTTGCAATCTCAGAATATTTTATTCTGACAATTCTTTAATAATTAAGAAGTTTGATTAATTATCTGGTTATAAGAAATTTGCTTATACCCAATAAATAAGAAGTTAGCTTACGTTCCTTAAGTATAATAAGAAGTTTGCTTATATACTTACCCCAATATATATATATATATATATATATATATATATATATATATATATATATATATATATATATATATATATATATATATATATATATATATATATATATATATATATATATATATATATATATATATATATATATATATATATATATATATATATATATATATATATATATATATATATATATATATATATATATATATATATATATATATATATATATATATATATATATATATATATATATATATATATATATATATATATATATATATATATATATATATATATATATATATATATATATATATATATATATATATATATATATATATATATATATATATATATATATATATATATATATATATATATATATATATATATATATATATATATATATATATATATATATATATATATATATATATATATATATATATATATATATATATATATATATATATATATATATATATATATATATATATATATATATATATATATATATATATATATATATATATATATATATATATATATATATATATATATATATATATATAGATATATATATATATATATATATACTATATATATATATATATTCTATATAACAAGAGTTGACCGAAAGTCAAGAACATGAGCTATTTCTCGATAACCTACTACAAGAGTTAATGGATAGCCAACGACATGAGCTATTACCAAATAACCTACTACAAGAGTTATCGGTTGATAACCTACTACAGGAGTTATCGGATAACCTACGACAAGAGTTATCAATTATCCAACGACATGAGCTAATTCCGAAAATGTGCTGAAAAATACAACAACATTCTCAATAAACAAGAAAAATTACAACGTTTTCTTTAGTCTCCCTCCCTTCACCAAGATACGAAATCTCATCCTCAGATATAAGGGATTCAAGATTGTTGAAATGTTCTTGAAAAATATAAAGAGAAGTTCCACTAGTCTCCGACCAATGGTTCGAGAGAATTTATTGGAATTTGCCTCTTAATTTCAGTTTTAAAAAAGTTATATATATAGGTGACAAAAGTAATATTTGGAATATATATATATATATATATATATATATATATATATATATATATATATATATATATATATATATATATATATATATATATATATATATATATATATATATATATATATATACTATACTGTTATGCTTAACATATCAAAGCAAAATTCAAGTATATTACTTCTAAAAAACACATCACACTCATTTAAAGCTATTAACCCGCCCCTCTAAAATATATTTGTAACACAAAATATCTCCCTAACACAAACTGGAAGCCTTTATTTACATTGTATTCATTTTTTTTACAGAACGCCACCACTCACGGGCAGAGCACTTTTCAAGGAGGGGGCATACACATAACTGGGACAAAACTCATTCAATCACACACAAATAACGCATAGCCCTCAGGTGGGCGCAGACGGAAGCCTTGAAGAGTGGAAGATTAAATACAGGAGGAAAAATAGATGATGGTAGAGAATTCCATAGAATAGAGCTGGCTGAGAAGAAGGAGGTACCACAATGAGCGGGATAGCCTGGGATTTCCTACGTTCACACAAAATTGGCGCGAAAGCAGGACACCCATTGTGCAACGAGGATTACCCAACGGTAGAGGAATGCGAAAGGCCAATTCCCTCGAGCACCTGCCATTGTAGTACCTGTAGAAAAGAGATAACGCCCCAACGTCAAGAGAGTTTGAAAGTAGGAGACATTTTATTAATCTTTTAGCTTTTGACTCAACCCTATCCAGAAGAGAGGAGGAGCCGGAGCCCCCTCAAATGTGAAAACACTACTCCATACAAGGACGAATAGGACCCTTATATATTTGGAGTAACTGGTCAGAAGAAAAAAATTCTCGCAATCTGAACAGAATTCCCAGCTTCTTTGAGGCTGCTTTAGCAACCATTGTAATATGTGGTTTCCAAGACAGTTTGTTGTTTATGTTTAGACCAAGAATGTTAATAATATTTACAGGTAAGACAGGAGAGTCAACGAAGAGGATAGGAAAGTTAGGAGGTTTTTTTTGAGAGGGAGACGTGAAGAAGTTGAGTTTTTAAAGAGTTAAATTTCACAAGATTGCTATGACCCCACCGGGAAATCCCATCCAGATCAGCAAGAATAGAATCGGAAAGTTGAAGAAGAGAAGCAACTTTAGAAACAAAAGAAGGAGCAGATTTAAAATGAGTAGAAGAATGTAGTGTTGAGTCATCAGCATAAGAGTGAACAGAGTTAGAAGTGCAGTTGAAAAGATCGTTAATGAAAAGTAGGAATAAAGTTGGAGATAAAACGGAACCCTGAGGAACACCACAGTTGACAGAAAAAGAGGAAGAGGTCGCTCCATCTACAAGTGCCGAAATGGAACAATCTGAGAGAAAACTAGACAAGAGTAAGCAAAGAGAAGGAGGAAACCCAAAGGAAGAGAGCTTAGAGAGCAACGACGGATGCCATACCCGGTCAAAAGCATTGGATATGTTAAAATCGCCACCACACAAGACTCCCCGAAGTCCCTAAGGGCAGAAGACCATAGATCAGTAAGATAGGATAGTATGTCACAGTTGACTTCGAGCGTCGAAAGCCATACTGGTGATCTGAGAGAAGAGAATGAGACTCCAAATGATCCAGGAAATGAGAGTTGAGGAGAGTTTCAAAAATTTTAGACAGAACACAAGTGAGAGCTATAGGTCGATAGTTAGAATTGTCAAAGCGACTACCTTTTTTCGGGATCGGCTGAACAAATGCACGCTTCCAGCATCGAGGAAAAGTATTAGCATTAAGGCATAGAGAGTAGAGCTGAACGAGGACAGGCGCTAACTCGGAAGAACACTCCCTCAGATCACGAGGAGGAATGCCATCCGGGCCACTGGCCTTCCTGACGTTCATAGATTTCAGGATCCCATGCACCCGATCATGAGTAATTACAGGTAGAGACATGGGATACCTGAGAGAAGAAGGAGTAGGAAGAGGGATGCCAGAATCAAGCAGGGTGGAATTAGATGAAAAAAGGAGGCCGAAGAAATTAGCCTTTTCAGAAGGAGTATTAGCTACAGAACCATCAGAGAGAATAAGTGGAGGAAAGGCAGATTTAAAGAAGTTGTTAGAGATATTTTTGACAAGAGGCCAGAAATTTTTATCAGTAGGAAAGCTATGGAGGTCAGCGCACTTCCTTTTTATGAAAGTACGCTTAGTCCGTCGAAGAACATCCCTGCAACGATTCCGAGCTGAATGAAAATTAGCAAGAGTGATAGGAGAAGGAGAGTTTTTCCATTCACGATAAGCATTGTCTCTCTCCCGAAGGGCAAGAGAATAATTGCCATCGAACCAAGGATGTTGAGGAGAAAAAGATTTAGTTGAAGATGGAATGAATCTGGCCATCCCGTCAAGGATTACGGCCCCTACCTTTTCAGCAGAGACAGAAGCGTCAACCGAGACAAAGCAAGATTCACTCCAATGATAGTTAGCAAAGAAGCGGTGCATTGCCCCCAAATTAGCCCGATTAAAGTTCCAGAAAGTACGTTTAGGGCATGGTGGAGCTGTTGGAGAGAAAGCATTATAACTAAGAGCTATAAGATTATGGTCAGAGTTACCAATAGGAAGAAAAATGGTGTATTTATAACTAGGAGGAGTAGTGGTGAAGAATAAATCAAGTGTATTCAAGAATTGGTTAGGACGATCTGGAATGTGTGTTGGTTCCCTAATCAACTTCTCTAGATCGTTAAGAATTCTGAATGATTTGACCTCCCTCCCACCTGTATCAGTATGAGAGGAACCCAACCACTCAGTGTGGTGTACGTTGAAATCCCCTAAATATTGGACTTCAGCATTTGGATGCTCTCTCACTGCATTCAAACATTTATACAACACTTTTCAAAGACACTGTGTACGTTTCTGCTCTAAGTTTAGCAGTATGCGTCATAAATCTAAACATTGAATTAACTTTTATCACTATTACATGAACAAAGGCTTGTTATTATCTATCTGACATACAAATTACAGAACTTTACACTTATTGTTCAACCAAAACTATTCAATATATAATTTGGATCTCCATGGTCACCTAAATAATAAATAATTAAATGATCCTTCATATACATTTCTCACTCCACATTCCAAAATTTTTACTTTAAAACTCAATATACAATCTAACTTTTAGCACTAAGGCATGTTCTAAGACATCTTGACATCTCTCTGGCACACATTTCATACCAATTCCCTTCAATCTAAATTTTAATCTCCATATATATAACCCGATTTTAATAATACCAAACATATGTTATCCTCTCTCCAACATACAATTTATAGAATATTACATGCATTTCTTATCTGATTTTTTTCAATGTATATCTTAATTCATCATATTACGCTAAACCTTTTATCAATAAAGCATGATCAAAGACTTACAGCCATCTCTTTGACTTATATTTTATTGTACTTACATATATTTTCACAATAAGCCTCATCAATATATAACTTAAATCCCAGTATTTAACTTACCTTTTGTGTTTAATGTATGAACAAAGTATTTCTAGTTTATATCTGGTACGCAAGTTATAGAACTTTTCATTCACTATTCACCTCAAAACTATTCAACAGTTTAATTTAATTCTCCATGGTTAACAGAACTTTATCATTAAGGCATGAACAAAGACATGTTATCTTCTATCTAGCATACAAATTGCACTACTATATATTAACATTCAGCATAAACTTATAACCATTTAATTTAATTCTCCATTTCAACTTACATTTTTCACATATGTATGGTCAAAGATATACCTACATCTCTATTAGCACACAATTTATAGAACTTGACTTACATTTCATATTCTAATTCCTCAAAGATATGACTTAAGTATTATATACTACCTGACTTTAAACACTTTGACAAGATCAAAAAGATATCATCATATCTCAAACATACAGTTTATAGAGGTGTACATACATTTCTTATCTAAATCTTTCAACATATATCTTATTTCGACATTGCCCATTTAACATTCTATCATAAAAACTTGATTAAAGATGTACCTATTTCCCTCTAACACAGCATCTATTGAACCTTTATGTGCACTTCATACCCTAATCCCTCTAATATATAACTTAAATCTCTGTTTTTAATCTTACTTTTGTATTGAATGTACGAACACGCAAGTCATAGAGCTTTTCATTTATTATTCACCTGAAACTATTCAAGATTTAATTTGATTCTCCAAGGTTAACTTAACTTTATCACTATGGCATGAACAGAGCCATTCCATCATCTATCTATCATAAAAAAATATAGAACTTTACATTAATATTCAGCATAAACTCATAGACATTTAATTTAATTATTCATATTCAACTTAAATTTATCGAAAAGTTATGATCAAAAATATACTGTCATTTCTCTAACACACATTTCATAAAACTTGACATACAATTCATACCCAAATCCTACCCTCCAACATTTAACTTAATCTACATATACTACCTGACTTTTTGCATTAGACAAGTCGAACACAAATCATCATCTCTCTAACATGTAATTCATAGATCCTTACATACATTTCTTATGTAAATACCCCCAAATATATCTTAAATCACCATGATTCACTAAATATTTTATCATTAAAACATGATCAAAAACATACTGACAGCTCTCCAACACTAAATTTATAGAAATTGACATGCATTTTATTACATAATCCTCCCAACATTTACCTAAATCTCCATATACTGCCAAACTTTTATCACTTCGACATGATCAAACACATTTCATCATCTCTCGAACATGTAATTTATAGTACTTTATATATACTTTTCTAAACTAAATATATAAACATATATCTTAATTCACATAGCTCACTAAACTTTTTATCAATATGCCTAATATCATCATCATTGTTAGCATATTTTCCAATACAAATGTAAATATTGTGACGTCATACATTTTCTTTATTACTATGTATTCGAGTTATTATATGCATATGATTTTATGTTTGTAACTTCACTACCATAAATTCATGTGGCGTCATACGCGTATGTGGAGTAGAAGACCTCTTATGCGCTTTCACATGAATCTATTGGTTAGTCTAAAAAACAATGATAAATTATTAATAAATAAATTTGCTATGATAAATTAAGTATAACATTGGGTGTGTGGGTAATTGTAAAAATTTAAAGTAACTGGTTTTAGTTGGTTACAATTGCTGCTCATGCGAATAAATGTGTATGTGATTGGGGAAATAAGGGATTGTATGTTGTCATAACTGAACCCTTATACGTATTACGGACTTTACTGCACAAAATTAAGGATTAAAAACATTAAAAATTTAAAAACTTGCAAAATAAAAAGGAAAAAACGATAAAAAAAAATTTCAAAAACTTACAGACTAAAAATGAAAAGCAATAAAAATTCAAATGAAACAATAAAATGTAGAAAATAAAATGAAAAAAACCGAAATAAAAGTAAAACTAAAAATATGTATTCGAATGGAAACTCTAAAATTTAAAATAAAATTTGAAATAAACAAATTATAAATAGTACAAAATTTAAAGTTACAAAAAAAAAAATATTTCAAAGGAATCATTAAAAAAAATAAAGATTGTAGATGAATTGTTGCTTATACAATGAGTTATTTAGTAGATCAAGCAATGAGTTGCAATATTAACTTCTTAAATCAACGCTACATGTATGAAACATACTCTCACATGTTTTAATTATTTTTTAAATGAAATGAAGTAGCTGTTATGTTTATGATGTCATAGAATGACAGCATATTAATGAAAAATAATTTCATATAATTTCGCAAGATCGAAATAAAGAAGTGATAGATTTGAACTCTGCATTTTTGATAAAAAATGAAGGGATGAAACTTAAAAGCAAAGAAAACAACTAAGGAAGGATGGCAATCATGACAACGCCTAGGATTGGTTACCATGACAACATCATGAAGGTTTATGCATGCGTTCTTTTTTGTTTTATTTCGCCGCTAGTAGGAAAAGGCCAGAGGCCTACTAAAATACTACCAGAGTTAGGGGGAAAGTCTCGAACCTGGTCAAATTCAAGGCCAGCATGACCTGATACAAGGTGTTTGAAGGAATATAAGTTATAGGAAATTGGAAAAATAGAAGAAGGAAGTGTGTTCCAGACTTTACCAGTAGAGTATATGTAAGATTGAGCATAGCGGTTAAGTCTGGGGTCAGAGAGTTGGATAGAGAAGGGATGAGACTGTGTAGAAAGATAAGTCACGGGAGCCCTTATTAATGGAGGAGGTATGCGACGAGAGAATTCAGGAAAGCAGTGTCCATTGTAATATCGACAGTATAGAGAGAGTGACGCAAGAATTCGACAGGCATAAAGAGATTGGAGAGAATTAGTGAGAGCAGGAGAGTTGATAAGGCGAAAAGCCCTAGACTCCACCTTTTCTAGGAGAGCTGTATGAGTGGAACCACCCCAGATGTGTGACGCATACTCCATACAGAGGCGAACAATATCCCTATAAATAGCAAGCAACAGGGGTGGATTGAACAATTGATGTAGGTGACTCAGAACACCCAACCCCTTGGAGGATTGTTTAGAAAGAGAAATAATGTGATCTTTCCAAGAAAGATCACGAGAAAAAGAAAAAGAGAATATTATGGAGACATGAAGGTTTGAGTTGTGTCTTTTCGAAGAAGATGTCATAGATACTGAGTCGAGTAGAGAGATGGAGAAATTGAGTTTTTGAGGTATTAAAAACGACCATGTTTACTCTGCCCCAATTTGAAAGTGAGATAGATCAGAGGCTAGTTGCTCGAAGGCCGAAGTCTTTGCTTCTATTAACTGTTGTTGGGGGGGGCGCCTTCCAAATTGAAAAGAGTAATGAAGGGTGGAGTCATCAGCATAGGAGTGGATAGGAGATGAAATAATAGAGAGAAGGTCATTAATGAAAAGCAGAAAAAGTGTTGGGGATAGAACAGATCTTTGAGCAACACCATTATTAATAGATTTATAGGATAGACGGTGGCCGTCTACAACAGCTGCTATAGAACGACCGGAAAGGAAATCAGAGAGAAGGTCACAGAGAGAAGGATAGATTCCAAAAGAGGGAAGTTTGGAAATCAAAGCTTTGTGAAAGACTCTATCGAAAGCTTTCGATATGTCCAGCGCGACAGCAAAAGATTCACCGAAATGCCGAAGAGCTGAGGACTAAGAGTCAGAGAGAAGGGAAAGTTGATCACCAGTAGAGCGTTTCTTACGAAAGCCATACTGGCGATCAGAGATAAGATTAGAAGATTTGAGTTATTTCCAAATATTCAAGTTAAGGATAAATTCGAAAACTTTAGAAAGAACGGAGGTTAATTAAAGAAACTGGACGGTAGTTAGAGGGTTGAGTTAGTCCCCCTTCTTGGGCACTGGCTGAATGAGCTCACGTTTTCAGCAAGAAGGGAAGGTTGAGGTTGAAAGACATAGAAGAAATAGTTTACCACGGCAAGGGGCAACCTCAGAAGCACAAGTTTTGAGAACCACATGAGGGATACCATCAGGACCGTAAGCCTTCTTAGTGTTAAACTCAGAGAGAGCCGAAATGACGTATTTAGAAGGAATTACAAGTTTAGGCATAAATGAGTTGGAAGGGGATGAAGGAATAAGCACAGCTTCGGAATCGTCTAAGGTTGAAATAAAGGAAAAAGTTTGACCAAACAGTTCAACTTTAGAGCAAGGCTAAACGGCAGTTGGGCCATCAGAAGATAGTAGAGGAGGAAAAGAGGAAGATTCAAGGTTAGAGTTGACATTTTATGAAAAATAACAGAAAGGGCGAGAAAAAGAGTAGCCAGAGAGATTATTGAATTTGTGTCGGAGAAAAGAGTTTTTTGGTATCTTGAAGAATTGATTTTACACGATTCCGGGATTAAATATAAGTTGCGTGAGATTCTGGAGTTTTAAAACGAGGGTAGTCTCTAAAGGCAGCATCCCTGTGGTGGATAGCACGAGAACAAGAAGAGTTAAACCAAGGTTTGTTAGGTTTAGTAGAAGATAAAAAATTTAGAATGTACGCCTCCATTCTAGAGAGAATCATCTCAGTTATGAGCTATGCACACTCTGAGGAACCCCTCCCACGAAAATAGTAATCATTCCATGGAAAATCAGACAATCTACCACCGCAAGTTCGACCAGATAGTGATATCGAAATGCCAGAAAAGTCTCCTCGTCGAAGGCGGGGGCCGTTCTTACGGAAGACTTGAAGAGACAGGACAAGATATAGAGATAAGAAGGTGATCAGATGAACCCAGAGGAGGAAAGAGTTTTACAGTGTAAGGAGAAAGATAAGAAGTTAGGAATAGATCTAGTATGTTGGGTTCATCATCAAGACAGTCAGAGATACGGGTAGGGAGATGCACCAACTGCTCAAGGTTGTTCTTGATAGAAAATTGGTAGACGAGTTTACCACTAGATCATGAGAACTAGTTGAAAGCCATTGGAGGTGGTGAACATTGAAATCACCTAAAATGATGATTTCGGAGAAAGGAGAAGAAGAAAGAATGTGTTCTATTTTGGAGTTAAGATAGTCGAAGAAATTTGGATAGTTTGTAGAGTTAGGAGATAATAGACAGAACAGATAAATTTAGTTGTAGAGTTGGAAGAAAAATTTAAGCCATAAAGTAGAGAATTCAGAAGACTCCAAATTAGAGACACGAGACACATTGCGCACATATGCGGAACATCCGACTTTGGCTGAAAATTGAGGATAGGGACAGTAAGAGGAAACAGAGGAGTTTTTGTTGTCAGGGCACTCAGAATACTGAGTTTCAGTTAAGAACAGGAGATGAGGTCTAGAAAAAAAGAGACAAAGTTAAGATTAGAAAGAAGACCTCGAATGTTGCAGAAATTAATGAAAAAAGAAGATCGTGCACCAGGGCAAGTCGGCAACAAGGTCTTGGTGGTACCAATCCCATCACCGGAGGCCACCAACTCCCAAGTGGTGATGGGGGAAGGAGTGGATTAGGGGCTATATTTGGAATCCGCCCTTCTTGGATTCTCCGAGGCAGATTTATTTTTCGCCATTTTTTATTTATATAATGGTTAATGTAGGTGTAAGCACTTGTAAATTTGTAGTATGTATGTGTGAAGAAGGGATAAGGTTGTGGGAGAAGTGGCACTCCAATGTGAATCAAGGGTACACTAGAGACCCTCTAAGGAGATGAAACCCGAAAAGGAATGAACCAAAGGGCAACAGAGTGAAACGGAATGGTCTAGCCCACTCTAACATCCCGTGTGTTAAGCCCAATGGAGTGTATTTTCATCTCTTCGGATTGCGCTACGTCCTCCCCCTCCGCATTGCGTTATTCAGCTCGTCCACCTAATAGCGCGACAAGCGGTCACTCCCCGCGTTTATCCCGCGTCCGCCACACCGCCTGCACGAAGGGGACCCACTCACGGCTATGGACCTGAGAGTCAATCTGATTCTGAAATTTTTAAACTGAACTTCTTCGGGTTCAAATGACGTAATACTGATGACGTCATGAGGAAAAAAATTGCAGTCGGATGACATTACAGTATCATGATAGCCCGTGTCACGACGTCACATGGTAAGGTGTGTGCGTGTATTTGCGCATGCGTAGGTGACGTCATCAACGATAGTGTCTGCATCCCGATTGGCTCACGGATGTATCCGGATGTAGCCAATGAGGTGTCGTATTGTCCTACTCTTATTGCCAGCTTCGCTGACACTGGGTTGTATAACCTAGCATGGATGCCATGTGATAGAATATGCTAGAAAATGTTAGAAAATACTAGAAAAAGCTAGCATAACGTCACAGGGTAAGATGTGTGTATATATATATATGTACCCATATAGAAATCACCTGACCAGGAACATAAACAAATGGAGGAAAAAATCTACAGAAATGAAAATCTCGTGTTCGGAAAAATCAAAATGAAATTCATGATGGTAGATACCAAATCCAAAAAGCCGTAAATCATGAGTATGGAGTAGAAGAGTCCTTATTCTCATTTCATGATTCATATAAATATTACGTAATAATTATAAATACATAATTTCTATGTAACAATAGATGATTATTATATAATCAATAAAATAATATCGATTTCACGTGGCGCGTGAATAGAACAATTCGCTCATTCTAAGGTATGATCAAGTTGGTATAGTGGTAGCGTGATGAAATTTAAGTCAGATCTGAAGTTGTCAAGATGGCGGACATAAATCAAGTAGTTAAGAGAATATTTACGGATAATAAAAACCATATAATCACGAAAAAATGGTGGTCGGATGATGTCATAGTCTCATGATTACCCGTGCCATGACGTCACAGGGTGAGTTGTGTGCGTGCGTATGCGCAGGTGATGTTATCAACGAGAGTCCCTTGTAATGCTGCAAAGAGGCTCTTGCAATGACACCTGACCCTCAGTGTCAGCTGTTGCTGACACTGTCACGCCTCTCACCTCATGTTGACATGGACTAGCAAGGGTAGCGTGTGCTAGGAAGTGCTTTAAGTTGCAAGATGATGCTAGAAACAGCTGGAAATGGAACTCAGAAAGAGCATGAGTTAGGCACTGGCACTATTACTTAAGGGCCATGAGTCCCAAATAAGAGTTGGCACCTGCCTGAAGGCACTGATCGTGGGAAAGAAGGTTAAGGGATTAACATAATTAATTAAAGGGATTATCCGGATTGATTATCCGATTAATTATGGGATTAATCAATTAATCTGCTTAAAAAAACCTCACGAAAGAGAGTGGAGGGGGAGACACCGTCCTCCAATTCAATGTTGCATGCCACATTGATTTGCAACATTGCAACATGGCTATGGCACCCTTCAAAATCGGGGTTCTACTATATATATATATATATATATATATATATATATATATATATATATATATATATATATATA
>SEYY01003321.1:0-5000 GCA_009176605.1 Armadillidium nasatum
CTAAAGATGTCATTTCTGCTCTCTATGAGCTTAACGCTAAGAAGGTATACAGTCTTCAAGGTAATCCTCCTGTGGTTCTAAAATCTTGTGATTTTGAGCTTGCACCCAACCTTGGTACACTATTTTGTCTCTGTATTTCTACTTCAACCTTCTCTTCTTGATAGAAACGTGCTCTCATTCATCCTTTTCCAAAAAAAAAAAAAGGGGGTACCCCTGTCAACTCTCCAACTACTGTCCCATTTCTTCAACCTCCATTCTCTCAAGTTTTCAAAACTATCTTTAACAGGAAGATTTGGAAGCATCTCAAATTTTTTAATGTTATTTCCGAAAACTAGTGACTTCTTAAAAAAAAATTAAATAAATAAATTAAAAAAAGCTCTACTGGTGATCTTCTTTTACTTCTTTCTGACTCTTGGTTCCCCTTTCTTCAGAATTTTGGTAAATTTTTTGCTGTAATGGTAGACATATCAAAAACCTTCGATAGAATATTGCACAAAGCTTTGATTTCTAAACTTGCATATTTCAGAATCTATCCTCTCTGATTACCTTTTTGGTCCATTGCAGCAGTTGTAGATAGCCACCCTTAATTTAAATCTATAAATAGTATTCTTAATGGATCTATCCTATCCCCAACTCTCTTTCTACTTCATTAATGAACTCTTAATTACTTCATCACCTATCCATTCTATGCTAATGACTCTTACCTTTCATTACTTTTTTGAATTTTAAAGACTTTCAATTCTATAGCTTAGAAAGAATACTTTACGTCTCTTTCTAAACATGCTTCCAAGAGGTTGGGTATTATGAGGTTAATTAACTCTAGAATGGTGACCTTGGAGCAATTAACTTCTGATTGTAGCTTAAAAGGAACCGATTACTTCTCTTTCTAAACAAATTTTGAAGAGGCTGTGTATTCTGAGGGGGCCAACATAATTTTTTCACATCTCCCAGTTGCATGCTTTTTTTTTTTTTTTTTGTAGGGGTATTGTTCGCCTCTGGGGTGGTTCACTCATACAGCTCACCTTGAAAAGGTGGAGTTCAGGGCTTGTTAGATCTAACAAGCTAGTTCAACTTACCTAACCTGCACTTAAAAGGATAAAGGTATGCCTAACAGCTAGCAAATAAGCCTAACCTGGTGGATGCTGGGTCTTTGCTATTAATGTTACAAAATAATTATAATATATATAGAAAAAAAGGTTTATATCACTTCAATTTATATAATTCACTTTATTTTGTAATACTTTGTTTGTAGTTTAATATATTAGAAAAAAAAATATTTTTCCTTTCTGACACTGAAGCAGCAACCTGGCAGTGCAATTCAAATATTAATATGCCATTGAAGTTTATGATTATATTTAGTACTCTATTTTTTTTTATATTTTTACTCTTTAGTGTTTTAGTGTACAAAAATGTTTTCCACAGCTCAAATTCCAGAAAAAAATTAATTCAGATCAATTCATCTTCGTAGTTTTAATATATGAAGAAAAAAATTTATTCCCTTGAAAAATCCTATTACCAAATTTCATACCATGTCATCCAACGCTGATACAGCAAACTGGTAATGCAAAGCCAAATGATAAAATACCATTAAAGTCGTATGTATTGTTAAACCATGGTATTTATTACTGTTAAATAATTTTTTTTGTATGTGTGTGTGTGGGTGTTTTCAGTGTTCAAAATTGTTTTCCACAGTTCAATTTACTAAAAAAAAAAAATTCACATCAATTTGCCTTTGTAGTTTCGATACAAGAAAAGGTAAATATGCAGTTTACATCACTTACCTGGTATTTAGTTGTTATTCAAAATATAAACTGGAAATGTAAAGTATATTGAAGAAAAATTATTGAAATGTAGGGAAAAATCACATTCGCTAAATTAAAATATACTTAAGGTAGTAAAAAGAGATTCCAAACATTATAAAGCATGGCTGTTATCTGCATCTTTGACAGCATTATGTAAAATATTGACCTGATGATGATAATCAGAAAATATATTGTTACTAATGTAGGAATATATCAATACTAATCTAACAAACTAGACAACCTAACCTGGGCTTAAAGGGTAAAACTATGCCTATCAGCCAACAAAGAAACTTAATCTAATAAAAAACCACTTCATAAACTATGCCTAACAGACAACAAAAAAGCTAAACCTACCAAAGAACAAATGTTCGCTAAGTATATATATATATATATATATATATATATATATATATATATATATATATATATATATATATATATATATATATATATATATATATATATATATATATATATATATATATATATATTAATATATTATATATATATATATATATATAATATATATATATATATATTATATATATATATATCAGTTTTATTATTATTTTTCCAAAAGCTATAAAATTGTTTTGCAATTTCTATACCTATGCTCATGTTGCAAACTCGTAGTGTCCCTATGCATAGTAACCAGTTAAACTCACAACGCGTATATATTGTTAGTTTTAACAATGGTCTCGTACGGAAAAATCAACTACTGTGAACACTACAATTACCAAAATGTTTTCTCTATGAAATATTAATTTTTTTTTTTTTTGTGATATTCTCTGCCTATATCACTATAAGGTGTAGGCACCTTCAGTTTACTCAGCCTAAAAATTATATTATTTTAGAACAAGATTTTTAGTATTTTATCCATTTTTAAATTTATTGAATTTAATTGTTCCCTAAATTTAAAGTTTATCTTAATATACATTACATTTGCAATTCATATTTTGAATAACTAAATGCCTTGTAAGAGATGTAAACTACAAATTAACTAAAGGAAAATAATCTGTTATAGGGAACAACACATTTACCATTTTCTTTTATCTCTTGAGTAGGGTAAAATTCAAAACCAAAAATAGATAGTCATAGTCACTTTACTAAAACTACATTCATATTGTAATAACGACTAATCACTTCATTAATTTCAATCAAATATTCATCATCTTTGACTACCAACATTCAGTTTCACCATATATTTGGCTAAATGTAAGAGGCCTAGGCTTGGGTGGATTGCCTTAATGGGTGGCCGAGTATAGCCTAAGACGATAGTCGCCTTAAACATGAAGCCAAGATATATCTTCAATCCCAATAATTCAAATCATTGTGAATTTAACAAAAAATAGCCCAACTAATTCGCACATTAAATTGCTACACAACAAAGAATATTTATATTCAAATATATTAAGAGAAATAAGCATAACGCACGATGGTGCACCCTGAGAAGCATTTTACGAAAATGAAAAATAGAAATGGAGAATATTATGAATACCTACAGTCGACCGCTATTTAAATTCATTATTTATTTGATGGGAGAATGGACTCTGTGGAAACTCTTGCAGTTTCCTTTTGCCCAGATCATCGGATAAGAGCTCATAAACAACTTCACGGTTTCCTCCCGGAAATGGACAAATAGCAGTAGCAGTTAATTATTTTCATCACATATGAAGCTCCTGAAATTTATTAATTAAATATAGATTTATTATTCTGCCTCTTAATTAATCAATTTATTAATTATCTATCTTAACAAAACCAATTTCTTTATTTAGTTGTTAAACTTGTAAATGTTAAAAAAATTTCTTGTTGTTGTTGCAGTTCCTTAATCTCTGCTTGTTTCTAGCTTCTTGTCATTTGATCGAATTCATTCTTAATTTTCATATAAAAACATAAGAAAACAGCTACAATTAGAAATCATATATACTTACAGTGACTTTCCCAGTCTCCCAATCGATATGACATAAGACTGACATTTATTTTGAATGCCTCGGCTTAGATTCAAATTGTCAATAGGTTAATTATTGACACGATTGACACGACACCGATTCAAACCATTCATGATCTACTTCGTAATTAAAATTTCTATTAGAATAACCCTCGTTATTAAAATTAACTGCCACCTTTCTGAATAACTATAAGAAGCTTTCTTTAAAAAATTAAGTCGAACCTTATACATCCCTCAGTACTTTTAACAGATAGACCTGCTTTGTGTCATCAGCAAACTTAGAAACTAAATATTTTATTCCTTTATCTAAATCATTAATATAGATTTGTAATAAAATTGAACCCACCAGCTCCAGTGATGATCATCGTCAATCGACTTAAATTTAGCAACTTTCTTAGGGGAACGTAGAAAATGGGATGACGTCACTAGTGAGTTTCTCGTTTATTTAAATTTGGAAAGTAGCAACCTACATCACAACTTCTGACAGGTAGAAGGTAGAACTATTATTCAATTTCATTACTCTATACCTATGGTGTCAGGTACTTTGAAATTTTGCTGCAACATGAAATGGTAAGAGGAGGTAAGGCAGTATAAATGCTCTTTATCTTCCAGCAAATGATCTATATTTTTCATAACTTATTTATTGAGGTTATTGCAATCTTAAAATAATTTAAAATCTGAAGGTCAAAGGAATGACATGATGAAAACCTCGTGGAATCACCCTTGCGGGAGTTCGTTCATTCATTTGTTCCTAAATCGAAGTTTTTTTCCGATTTGAGAATAGTTCAATGGTGTATTGTAGGTTACGATGATTCTCATTTGCAAGTTTGCAACGAGCAGTAGTTTGACCTCAGATAAGGCAAGTCATCTTAATCCTTTCCTAAGTTATATATATAATATATATATATATATATATATATATATATATTATATATATATATATATATATATATATATATATATATATATATATATATATATATATATATATAATATATATATATACATATGAGTATACATAATATCAATGCACAGTACATTTAACCTATAAATATTTGTCTTTTTAGTTAGCATTAATTCATTTTTCCGAATCATTGAGCAACTGAAGCGAAGTCTTCTACGGATATTTATATTTAAAGATGGTCATTGATTTATATATATATATATATATATATATATATATATATATATTATATATATATTATATATATATATTATATATATATATATATATATATATATATATATAT
>SEYY01003321.1:10000-35000 GCA_009176605.1 Armadillidium nasatum
TTTATAGGGGCAGTTTTTTATTTATCTTTAAAAATCATTAGGACCATTATAAATAAGAATAGTTGTCATTTTTATTATTATTATTAAATCAGTAATAAATGTTATGGTTTATTTTCCTAATTATGGTCCTTTAATTTTGATATTGGATTAAAAGAAATAGTAGTAATTGTAATATTATAGCCTGGACTTTTTAATATTCATTAAAAAAAATTAGATTTAAATTTTAAAATTTTTTTTTAAAATCAAAAAGAGCTCTAGTACAGGATAGGGTTGGGAATTTTGAGGTGGTATTTGTCAAAAAAAAAATTTTTTTTAAATAATTTATTTTCCTTTGGGTTTGGTTCAAATCAAAATGAAGTCTATCAAAGACTGCTTCATCACCAGTTTTCAGATCATGATTGCAATTTATGTTTAAATAAGAATAAATTATAATAAAATTATTTATTTATTATAATAATTAATTATTATAATACCTTGCTGCAACTACTACTACTACTACTACTTACAGTTGAAGTCAAAATCAAGCTAGAGATTGGATTAAATAATAATAATGCATATTAACTATACATGACATTTAAAAAGAACTCTCCCAGTTTTAGTGTTCCAAACAACAATATATACAAATCCGAAATCTAAATAAGTATTAAAATAAAAAAGATAATAATAAATTAAAAGTAAGCAACTGAAATGTGAAGAATGTCTTGAAGACATGTCAGAGCCTCCAATCTGTATTATTTCTAAATCATTTATATACTTACCCTATCTAACTGCTTTTTAAAGACTGCAAGTGAACTACAAGTTATCATAAGCAGATAATTCCAAAAATGAATTTCTCAATTATTTAAGAAATGTTTTCATAAATGTAGATAAAATTCTTAATATGAACTTTATTCTTCATGTATGGTCTATTATGAAGAAACTTAAGCCTACAACTCAACCTTAATGTTAAAAGATAGAACTTTTTAAACTTAAAATCAAACCACCTTTAAAAACTTAGATTTTTTTTTCAGTTATATTAATAATCATCTAGAAACCATTATTAAATATATTTTTAGCATTAACCATTATTAAATTAGTAAAAATATATGAATTATTAAAATACTTCAAGTAAATGATTAAATAAAAATTTGGTTTAAATGTGTAAGAAAAAATTATTTTTTAATTTGCCCAACAATTTTTTATTTTGATCAGTTGGTAGTAAATACTTTGTTAGTGTGTATTTAGAAGGGAGGGAGGAGGGGTTTGCAAGTTAAGATGTAAATATTAAGTTTCTTTTTAGATTTATAAATAAAGGAAACTTGGTTACAGATAATAATAATAATAATATATTGATGAGAATCACAAAAGTTGTTTACAAATAATAATAATATAATTAAAAACTTGATTATTAATAATAAATAAAGCTTAGTTATGAATAATAAATAAATAATAATAATAATAAAAAATAAATGGATAAAAAAATTAAAAGCTTAGTTATATATATATATATATATATATATATATATATATATATATATATATATATATATATATATATATATATATATATATATATATATATATATATATATATATATATAATAAATTAAATATTAATAATAATATAATAAATAAATAAATAAATAAATAAATGAATAAATAAATGGATAAAAAATTATAAACCTTAGTTATAATGAATATCATTATTGTCAACCTGTATTTTCTAACTATTATTATTATTATTGTATGTATACTATATAAATACAGTATATAATTTTTGTGTACCATAATTTCAATTAATTCAGAATTTCAAGGATGAATTTTCATTGTGCATTACATTATCATCAAGGTCTTCATATATATATATATATATATATATATATATATATATATATATATATATTATATATATATATATATATATATATATATATAATACTAGTGCTTATACCATGACATCTCTATATTCCTAGTCATGTTTTAAGTATCATATTTATGACATTTGTGAATGTTGATTTGTTCTTTTTTTTTTTTTTACTTTATTTAATAGGTTACTGTTGATGATTAACACAGTTTTGAAAGCACTGTAAGTGCAAATAGTGATTGTATCTTCAGTCTAGTTTTGACTGACTTTGTAGAGGATTCTTTTATAGGAAAGCTTTGGTTCCATTTAGAGAAATTTCCAATTCACCATTTTTATTCAAAAATTATAAAAACACTCAAATCTCATGATATATATATATATATTTATATATATATATATATATATATATATATATATATATATATATATATATATATATATATATATATATATATATATATATATATATATATATATATATATATATATATATATATATATATATATATATATATATATATATATATATATATATATATATATATATATATATATATATATGCAGACCAGACCCAAAACTTTCTATATTATTTATTTATTTTGCAAGTTCAGTTTCTTTCAAATGTTTATTTCATTCTTAGGTATTTTATGGTTCATTACAAATTTTTATCCAGTTCATGATAATTATATTACTATCCTAGGACAAGTTTTTTATATATTAAAAATAATTTTAGTTTCTTATTTCCTCCTAACATATTAACAGATTAGGGAAAAAAAAAAAAATGGCTCTACATAAATTCATAACAAATAATAGCTTTCAAAAAATTTTACTTTCTTTTTGTAATACAGGTGAAGGTGACGAAAGGAAACTTGGGTTTATTTAAATAAATGAATAAATTAAAAAATAAAATTCACTTATCAGGTACTTTACTTCTTTATGAAAATTTAAAAGGTTGCGTCATACCCACTGAAAGATTTCCATTGCAAGGATATTAAAGTTTATACTCAAAAAAGGAAAAAAATATTTTTTAAGTTATATAAATTTTTCTTTGTATGTTGAAGTTTTCCAGCACTAGAATTGTTCGCTGATGTTAGATTTTAATCCAAATTTAATCAATTTAAATTTAGTATACTTCATTTGTTATTTTTGCTTTTTAATTTATTTTTGATACTTTTGAGTGTTAAATCAATCACTCAATTTGGTTTATTTATCAATGTAATGTTTGAATATGACTTATATTTCAAAAGTTGTATTCAGCAACAATTGAGTACTTGTGTCTAATTTATGTGTTAGGGTAATGCATTAACATAGAGGAGCCTACTTGTGAAAGGAATGTAAGATAATTCAGTCATATTTTAAGAAAGAAATGAATAAATTTTTTTAAAAATATGAATATCTTTGCATAGTTTACTCTTTGAGTTTTCTTCTACCAACTTTCATTATTTATTCACTTTCTGTTTCTGTACTTTGACTAACTTTCATTAAATGATTTTCTATGTGAATATTTTCAATTGATGAGGAATTTTTTTTTTATTATTATTATTTTTAATGTAGCTTTTATGATTTTATGCCAAAAGAGGTTGAAATTTTTATTGCTACCATATTTATACAGAATTTTAGATACATTATATATTTAAACATTTGAAATACTGAATATCAACAGTATCTGAATTTCTTTTAAGAGTGATAGATTGTTACAAATTGATTATTTGTTATTAATGAAAATAATTTTATAAATTTTAATAATAACAAAATTAATTTATGCTTATTTTTTATTGCAGATTAGCACTATATGTTTATGAATATCTTTTACATGTTGGGGCACAAAAGGCAGCACAAACATTTCTCACAGAGGTAAGTTTGATTTTTACATGAAAGATTTATTTCCCTGTAATCTTAAAGGTAATTATGGCATAATTTGGATACACAAACTCTGTACAAGGTAGTGAAAATACTACTATTTTAATTTTTTATTAAATGAACAGTTTTGAATGTGAACAAAAAAGTGATTTGTGAAGTGAAAAGCATATAATATGTGTTTTATGTTTCTGTAAAATAACCCTTTTTATTTATTTATTTTTTTGTTAAAAATATAAATAAGTGCAGTGATCTACAGTAAAAATAAAAGTGAAACATTGTAAGAATTGTGATTACAACTACTATTGTATTTACAGCATAATAGTGAATTGGCTTAAATTAGTGTTAAACCAAGAGGAGTGACACAGAGATTTTATCCAAAGTAAGCCGTAATGCCTTTAAAATAGTGAAATTTATTTAAAATACTTCTTATTTTGATTATTATTAATATTAATTTTTTTTTTTTTTTTTTTTTTGGTATAATGATGAATGTCACTAAAATATTTTGACTATCTATGAATGGCTATAAATCCTATATACTGTATTGTAAATGTATATTTAAGTGCATTATGCCAACAAATTTTAATAAAAATATATGTAGAATGAGTTTGGAGGCAAGTGCATAAATCTGACCACAAATATATTGCTCAAGATTCACCTCACAGAGAATTTAACACTGCATTTATTACTTTATAGTTTTCAGAAATAATGATGAGGCTTTGAGTTGAAATTTTGTATAAAAAGTATGATTGTTTAATTTGTTTTAAATGTGTATTATTGTAGCTGGAATGTTTAAAATATCTGCATTTTTGTAGCTTATGTGATTGATATGTCTTGAGTATGGATTAAAGATGTGTTAAATATCAGTGAATGTGATTTCCTTCAGGAGGGATAGACAATTTTTATTATTGAAGCCACTACGATTTTGTTAAGACGGAAAAAATTAATACCATACATACTATATTTAAAAAGTTTGTAAAATAATTAATTAAAAAAAAAAAAAAAAAAAAAAAAATGGGTCTTTTATTATGGAAACCTGTATTAATAGTTAATGTATTAGTGTTACTTATATCAATATATTATTATTTTGAATAGAGCTCATTAAATAAAAATTTTGTTACATAATTTCTCTAAATTAAAAGACTTGTTGTTACATAATGTCAGTTGGTAATCTTCTTCTAACTGAAAAGTAATAGATTATATAGTAAAAGTAATAGATTGTATTGTACCTATTTTTATGTAAAATTATCATTATTACTCAGTGATTTAATATTTTGATGAGAATTTGGTTTGTATTTGTAGAATTTCAGTTAGAGTTGAAAAAAAAAAAAAAAAAAAATGAAATTAAATGACATTCAAATATTCTTTTAAAATTTTTTCTATAGTAATGTATATTTTATTTAAGAAGTTTTTATTCTTTCTGTAGTTTATTTCAATACAAAGTCTATAAAACAAATATTTATTAGTTATTTACTTTTAGCACATATACAATCTGTAAAAGTTATCCTGTATTGAGCTAACAGATTTTAAAGCTGGTTTTAACTAGATATTTACAAACATATTTACAAACATTTTATTTTCAAGGCTGATGACATTTAAAGAATATACTCTGTTCATTGAATAATTTGTCTTATGTAAACTTTTTAAAATGATATTCTTAATTGATGATTTAAATGTTTGTTGGTATACAGTTCCTCCTCCTGTTTTTTTAATAAAAAATTATTGTACAACTTAAAATGAGGAATGAAAAAAGATTTTGTACAGGGAACAAACTTCAGGATAGAATAATTTTAAAATAATTTTATTAAAATTGATAAAGAGTTCAATATTCTCCTTTATAAAAATCTTTCTTCTGGGTTAAGTTTGAATTTACTTGGAGGGTTTGTCAAGTTTTAAATAAGTTTATTAAGGAATTAAGGAATCATAATTATAACTACAGTTGTATGTGTATACTTCCATTGGAGAAAATTCTGTTCAAAAATTGCAGTATGTTGAACTTTATATAAAATTATTATTTCTTGAAAATGAATGTATAAAACTATGAATCCATGGAGCCCAGAAGTTTGTGAGTGGTGTTAGAGCCAATCATTAAAATATATAATTATAATCAGAGCTGTTGCAACAAAGATGTATGAAAATGTGTTTTAGTCATTGTAGAAACATTTTTAAATTAAGAGTGCCACCTTCTAGTAGAAGAGAATTACAGTTCTGTTGAAAAAAAAAAAAGACAAATATGCAATTGCAGAATACAAAAGAAAATGCAATCATTTATTTCTATGGTGATAGATTAAGTAACTAATTCTTTTTGTCTGATTTTGTTATAATAAAATTGAGATTGAGAATTGAGAATTTGATTTGAAAACCTGATCAAAATCTTTATGAAGGAATAATTCAATATTTCTGTGATAACATTTTACAAGCATTTGCTTGGCAGAACTGTTAAGAATTTTCAAATGGATATTTTCATGAGTTTACTGCGCAATCAAGCCATTATGAAGTTCTGTGTTGCCTTGGTATCACATATGGGGTATTTTGTAGCATGAATCCTAAATCTTTACAATCTAGCATCATTATCAACTTGTATTAAAATCTACTATTGTAGCTTATATGACTTATTATTGATTGCTTTATTATATATTTGTTTTTAAAAATGGTTTCAATATTTTTTTTTTTTTTTAGCCATCTTATAATTTCCATAATTTTTTGTTTTTAAAATATAATAATAATAATAAAAAAAAATAATTAATAATAATAATAATTGAATATAAAAGTTACCTCTAATGATTATATATTTTAATATTTAATAAAAAATTTTAAATAATAATTAAAGGAAAAAAACACTTAAGTGTGATAGAGTACATATATTTTCCAGAATTTTTTTGATATCTACCAATCCATTAAGGTGGAAAAAAAGAATTCAGAAATTTCCAAACTTTGACACTTGATTAATAGTCCTAACGAAAGACTTGAAGACTTTTTTTTTTTTTTTTTTTTTTTTAATTAATCCTTAGATTTTAAAACACTCCTTAATTTGGTTAACAATAACCAATCAAAAAGACAATTAAACTGGTTAACAGTTCTATGAAATGCACCGGTACCCAACTTTTTTTAAATATCGTAAACCAATTTTATTGTGAATGGGTTACAATGCACCAAATTGTATATATATATATATATATATATTATATATATATATATATATATATATATATATATATATATATATATATATATATATATATATATATATATATATATATTAGGGATGGAGTGAAGTATCGGTATCGGCAAGTATCGGCATATTTTCCGATACCGGTATCGGCCTTTTCAGTATCGGTATTGGTATCTGCAAATTTTTTGGATAAGAGTAAAGTATCGGTATCGGTATCAGTAGTAGTATCGGTATATTTTCCGATACAGGTATCGGTATCTGGTAATTTTTAGGTATCGGTATCGGTAAAAATTTTGGTATCGCTCCATCCCTAATATATATATATATATATATATATATATATATATATATATATATATATATATAATATATATATATATATATATATATATATATATATATATATATATATATATATATTAAGGATGGAGTGAAGTATCGTATCGGTATCAGTAAAATTTTGGACAAGAGTAAAGTATCAGTATCGGATCGGTAGTAGTATCGGCAAGTATCGGCATATTTTTGGTATCGGTATCGGTAAAAATTTGGTATCGCTCCATCCCTAATATATATATATATATATATATATATATATATATATATATATTATATAATATATATAATATATATATATATATATATATATATATATATATATATATGGCTACTTTCAGTATTGAAAATACAGTGATTGTGAATTGGCAACTTTTAGTCAAATTTGAAATGAGTTTTTAGGAATATGTGATCTTGAAAAAAATTCAAACATTTTTATAAAATTTTCTTAAACTTGGAAACGACTGCTGTCATTGCTACTTTCTCATACTAATAATTTAAATGAAAAACATTTGATAATATATTGTATCCCTATTTATTAAAATTCAAATGACAGGTTTTAAATAACTAAATGTTTTGCTCATGTTATAGGTGTGCATATTGTATAGTCATTAAGCTGTGCTAGAAATTCATAAAGGTTGTTTCTAAATCCTAAATAGGATTAAAGAAGATTAAAATAAAAATAGGTGTGTTTGAAGCAAAAAAAATTTAAAGTATTGGAAAAGTTAAACTAGAAACTTTATTTTTTAATTATATTCATCACTCTTAGCATCTTTACCTTACTGCCAATCATGATTTGTTTTTTATTTCCACTTCACTTCTTGGGTTTTAAAAGTTTAAATAAGGGGTCTAAATTCTGAATACTGAGATGTGAAACAGAGTTACAAAAAAAAACTTAAATTCATATCAGCTTCTGCAAATTGGTTACAAGCCTGATATATTTAGACTCTAGCTTCTATAAAATGGTATCATTTTTGATTCCATTCAGATTCCTGTACCAGTTCTATTTCTACATTTCAGTCTACATCTATGCTACATTAGCAAAATTGGGCTATTAGTCTGACATCATATGTATGTTTTGATTAGAGGAAACCAGATTGAAAAAAAAAAAAAATAAATAAATTTTATATTCAAGGTGTCTTTGGAGAAAACTTGCTTAAATTTAAGCAGAAAAGCTACATTGGTGTCAATTTACAGATTTTAACTTGATAAATTATCTATGTAAAAAATTTAGTCACTTTATTACAAAAAACAAGAAAAGAGGGGAAGGAGAGTAAGGGGAGAAATCCAGTATTTGAAAAAAGAAGGAAAGAAAATAATTATAATAAAGCGGAAATAAGGAAATATAAAAAAAAAAAAATTTTTGTTTCCACTTAATCCTTATATGAATAATTATAAAATTAAGTAATTATGACATCAGCTCCAACTTGTTTAGAATATTTGCCTCTTGTTTAGACTTCAAATTCTTCATATCCCAGCCAGTTTTGATAGTTTACAACAATGACTAAAAAGAATGAATTCTAGTATTATCTGTATTGAACAAATTCTGTATGTGTTGAAAAAAACTATTGATATCAAATATAATAATTTAGTATAACATATCTATACTTTGTTTGTGGTATTGTCCATTTTGTAGTATCGTTATAGGTTCTCATTATTGGCCAAGCCGAGAAGTTTTGTATAGTTAACTGTAAAAAGTTTGGTATGTCTACATCCCAACTTACTATATTCACCAGGACAAAGTTAATTTTTGTTTTTTATTAGTAAGGTATTGCTCAAGTCTTAATTAGGTTAAATTCCCATCACCAGACATTTTTTTTTTCATTTGTTTAATTTATTTCTCATTCCTCTAAAGTTTCCAAATAATACCACAGTTTTTAGCATGCTTTTAAAAATTTTTGTGTAGATCTTATTGGACAATTATTTTTTATTATTTATTTTTTTTTATAACTGTTTTCCTGGGGGAAACTCTTTACCTAAAAACACAAACAACATTTTTATTATATCCTCTGGTGGAATGGTGGGAAAGGACAGATTCCCACATGGATTCTATGAGAGTTTGTTAGTTCAGGCTACAAATTCTTTTAATCAAGGGTTGACATGAACAAGTACACAAGGTTTGAAAGTGTTTTAAATCATAAGAAGTGGGGAAAACATAAGTAGGAACTGTGTTCCAGACCTCAGCAGAAGGTTACATATAAGAATAAGCTTAGTGGTCAAATTTGGGGTTAAAGTGTTAGGGAAAGAGTGACTGGAGATTAATAAGTTGCATGTGCTTTCCTCAGAGGATGATGAATGGGATTAGAGAGTTTAGAAAAATGTGTCCAATTAACAACAATAGTATAGGGAGAGTAGTGCAACAGTTTGATGACGAGAAAGAGATTGGAGAGAGTCAGTGAGAGTAGGAGAGTTACCATGAAAAGCCTTTGACTCCGCGTTTTAAAGAACCATGTGAATGGAACCATTCAGATATGCGATGCATACTCCATATAAAGACAGAGCAAGCAATTGGGGTGGTATATATATATATATATATATATATATATATATATATATATATATATATATATATATATATATATATATATATATATATATATATATATATAATAATAATAAAAAAAATGGAAAAAAAGGAAAAAAAAAAAAATTTTAAATTTAAAAAGTTAATGTATAATAATAAAATAAAAAAAAAAAAAAAAAAATAAAAATAATAATAATAATAATAATAATAATAATAATAATAATAATAATAATAATAATTAATAATTAATAATAATAATAATATTAATGATAATGTTATAAATTGGAAATGTACAGGAAAAATAAAAAAAAAATAAAAGCAATCATGAAGAGAATTAAAATGCAATTAAAATATAAACATACTTTTGAATATTATTATTATTATATTATTATTAATAATAATATAAAATGACTAGTTAATCATTATGCAGGAGTTAATAAGATATCCAAATAAATAAATGAATTTGAAAGTAATTAGCAAACCATTTAGGATTTTGGTATGATTGGTTTAAAAATAATGTTAGTCAGGAGATATGTAAGTTAGGAAAGTATATCATCAGTTGCCCTTGAGTTGTAAACCATATTAATGATTGTAAAGAAGGGAAAACTTGTGATGCAGTCTGTGTGAATTAATAATAGGAACAAAGTTTTGAGTCAGAGTACAGGTTAGAGCTATATGGTAATAATTAGAAAGTACACTTCCCCAGATCACAGTGAAGATTACTGAGACACTTGTTTTTCTAGGTGAGAACTGACTAAAGAGAATGAGAAATTGTAGGTTTATTACCTCCTACAGTTGAAACTGCTTTTGCCTGAGAATTAACAGAAATAACTTATGGTGAGATGGGGTGATAGTAAGTTACTCTTCACAGTCAAAACTTTTTGTTTCTGAAAACTAACTGAAAAAAGTAAGGAATTATTGATATGAGGCCATGAGTTATTTGAAGAAGACTCCAGGAATAGAGTAGTGATATTCATGCGTTGAGAGGTTGTTTCCTTCAGTTTGAGGATATTGTGCATATTAAATATTTTGAGCATTTTAGTTTACTTTCAAATGTTTAATTTTAAATTTTCTAATAATAATTTGATAATAATGACAAATTGACAATCTTTGCACACCTTTGTGATTATTTACATTACCTGTACATTAACTGCATTTCAATTTACTCAAACAAATTTTACTACCATGGTCAATAATTTGGCTTTTAATGTACCTCAGTGGACTAGGTTAGTAAACTCGCTTCATAAGAGAGTTGACCACAATAAATATAAGGAAGGAAGGAAGGTTGGACCTGTTAAATGTTATACTAAAATAGGAATTTACCCCTTTCTCTAAAAACTTGATAGTGGAGTGAATTTTTTTTTTTTTTTTTTTTTGAATTCTTGTACAGCTATGCTAGTGTAAGGCTACAACACTAGGGTAGGGTCTGCACCTAGACACTACAGAATATAATGTTGAAGTTGGTATGACATGGGGAATGATAGTTCTATCTTAAGAGTTCTATAAAATGTCTTCCTCTGGTAAAAATTATATTTCTGGAACATTCAGATCTTTGTACAGTGTTAAATCATTCTGCATTTATTACTTCATTTGTAACAGTCATTAGTAATTGAATTTGATAGAAATCATTGGTTTCCACCTTATGACTTTACAAATTTTTGCAGAATTTAGTTGCTCACCACAAATAAAATCCAATAAAGCTCTTAATTCCAAATTTGAAAATATATTTAAATGAGTGTATGTAAAGTAACTGGAAATAATCTTGGACAAGAAAAGCAAGAGAAGTCCTATTTGGTGCTTGTATGAAAATATCAGGACTCAATTTAATCCTTCAAGTGTAGAATCCTTAACTTTTAAGCTTTGAAAAGTATTGAGTTTAGGTTGAATGATCTTTTAAATTTTAAAATATTCCCATGTTGAGATTGCTACTTGAGAAACTAATAAAACTTCATTATTAATTAAGATTATTAAATTTTATTGCAAATTGTCAAAGACTAGCTCAGTTTTCAAGTGAATAAAAGGGGCAGGCAAAAAATTTACTTATAGTAGCAAAATATGCCTACCTACCTTGGTAACTGTACATGCTCTATACCTACCTGAACATTTTATGTGCAGCATAAACTTAATGGTGGTACAATATATCAGTAACCCAACTTTAATAATAAATTCATTTTATAAAAGACATATAAAAGCATATAAATATATAATGTATAGGGAATCAAAAATGTAAGAAAGTAATACCTCTAAAGTGAAAGACAATGAATGCATATCACAGCTCTCCTTCAAAAAGGACCTTTGGGTATTTAACACAAGGCAATTTAAAAATATATGCTTTAGACTTTAAAGTAAGTCATCTTGTTTGACAATTTGCACATCATACTTTCAAAGAAGTGGATGAGAGTGAAAAATACAACTAGCTAAAATCTGCCAAGATTTATTTAAGATTGTAAGAGCTGGACCAACTTGGTATGAGTAGTTTTATAATTGGTAAGTTGCCCTTGCATCAAGTCCATTTGGTTGGCCATAAAAGTAGTACACAGCTACTGATCAACAAGTTAAATTCTGTTGAGGAATATTTAATACAGATAGGCATTCCCAAAATGCATGCATCTCTGACTGACACATCTACTCCTTCATCAAAATTGATTCCAATATTTCCAGGAATGCAAATGAGTTGAATTCCCTTCCTTTTCAGAAAGGAAATCTGTAAATATGCAGGTTTATGTTGTAGTTTAGTTTTAAAATATAGTAAACATGTAAATTGCATAAAACATGCAGTAAATGGTGAACTGTAATAAGGTATAAGTTGAAACAAGTATTTATCCTGTATTATACTTTTCATCCATCAGTCAAACAAGTATTGCAATTTTTTCCTTTAAAATGCAGTATTTCAGCAAATTTTTGTTGATATGTAATATATGCTGTACTCAGTTTGGGATATTTAAAAAGCATAATTAATATGAATATTAATCCACTCATAGAAGTAAATCAATGGATTGTAGCTGATTTTTCCTCTATGAAATCCAATTTATTACAAAAATAATAATAAAGGAAACACATAAGGATGATGTAAGAAAAAATTGCAAGTACAATAATTCAAACTCCTCTCATAGGATGATCATGTTTTAGTGGTCTTGAACATACCTCAAATCTTAATTTTATTCTGGAAGACAAAGGCATTACATGTGCTTCTTCTTAATAGTAAACTCTGTTAATTTTGAGAACAGTAGATGCTTGTCTTATTTTTTAGAAGTTTAATGCCTCAGACTGAGAGAAAGAATTGTATATAAAACTGCAGCAATGAATTCTCGATAGGATTGGCATATGAATATGTAAAAAGACTTATTTACTTCGCTTTGGTGGTGACTCGCTAGAAACTAGACAGCTTCCTCCAGTCAGATCTTCTTTTTTGTCTGTAGTTTGATGATTTTTTTACAGGTTTCACATGGAAGCCATCATATAAACTGCTTCATTGAGTTATGTCAACTTCAAACAAAGCCAACTTTATAATGCCCTCAAGGACACTCCAAACTTGCATCCCAAAAGTAGTCTAAAGAATTGTATCCCATTGTCCATTTATGAAATATACTTTTGTGCCAAAAATATCACTTGACATAAACTACAACCTATCTAGTTTCCCTGAGGATTGTTGCAGAGCTTGATGCACCATGGAATATAGGGGGCACATTGTCCTTACCAAAAAGAACTGTAAAGGTCAAAGAAAGAATCCCTACCCTGTGCAGAGAGAGCCTAAGATCCTTCTTGACCACTATGTAACTCCCCACATTGGAGTAGTAAATGTCCAGTACTCTCCTCTGGCTCTCTTCATTTCAAGAATGGCAAAGGAGTGTGTCAGAGATACTCACACAAAAAAGGTGACCATTCAGTCCAATGTTCCCAATCTGGTCTTGTAATGGTAGTCTCAAATTGATGGTTGCTGTGGAATAGTGAATTACAAATATTATCTTGATATTGCCTCAGGGGATGAGTGTTGAGGAAAGTATTGAGATCATACCTCCATACCACATCTACTCCTGTGAATCCTGCTATTCCATTCTCCCAACTCTAATGGGAAATATTCTACATGATGGCATTGGTGAGCTAATTTTGCAGATCAGTCTGCTGTTTCATCACCAATGATACCTATGTGGGATGGGACTCAGTGGAAGTGTAGAGCCCAGCCCTGACTTGGAGACACGTTTTTAATGATACTATGTTTATGGAATTGAATTCTTCTGTATTTGGTTGGCAACTAGTTAGTTTGATAAAATGTAAAGGGTAGCACTAGAATCTGAGAAAATTATAATACATTGAGAAAGGAGATGGACTACCGCAAACTGAATTGCCCTGAGGATAACATATAATTCTACAAAGAACTCAGAGGGAAAACTTCCAATTCTGCTTGTTTAGTGTTGGGAAAAACACTGCAGCTGAAGCAGAGCACATTGATATCTGGAGCACTCTCAAGCCTGGAGAGAATATAGAAAGCCCATGTCAATGCCTACTCCATAGTAAACCCCAAACCTACCTTTAGATACAACCACATAAACATGTATTGATGACAAAAAAGTAAACTAATTCAAACAGAAGTAGATTCTTCCCCTACATGACTTACTCAAAGTTTGCCAAATAATAAGTTAGAGCAATCTTATAAAATTCCCTTTCTATTAGTGAGAAGCTTGATTTCTGTAGGTTCTTGAACCTTTTTTGTTTTTATTCTAAAATCAGATAAAAAATAATATTGTTTCCAGATAGGGGGTTGCCAGAATCTTTACATAATTCTATTTTTCATTAAGTTTGTACATTAAAAAAGTTGTATTTTGTTTTGAGTATTGTAGTGATCGTAGTTTGTTAGAAAGATGTTTAAATTATTGTAATTTTTTTTTTATTGTTTCATACCAGTTTAATAAAATTTTTGATACAAACAAATTTAAATATAATAAATTCTTAAATTGCCTTTATATCCATTATAATTTACCCTAAAAATTTGCAATTCATAAAAAAAATGAGGAAAACAGGGTGAACTTTATATATATATATATATATATATATATATATATATATATATATATATATATATATATATATATATATATATATATATATATATATATATATATATATATATATATATATATATATATATATATATAAATTTACACCATTATATTGTAAATTTTGGCATATACCATATAGTCAAAAGTTTTAGAATAAACAGTTTGTTAATATCAACTAATTTAAGGGAAAACTAGATAAAAAGAGGATGATATTTCTAACATTAGTGTAGTGCTTAAGAAAATATTTGAATATTACTTTAAGCACAAAACAAAAAAAAACTATTTTACTAGAAGTTTAGTTTTTAGTCAAAGCAATCATGCCCCAAGATGAATTTTGGCTTGCTGTCTTTACTAAAATAGTGATTTGCCAATTTAGTGTTATTTTTAGCTATAACATTTATTTCTAATTTTCAAATTATTATTTAAATGATGATTTGTTCAAAATTACACTGTTAAACACTTAAAAATATATTTATTTAAATAACAAAATGAAAACTACTTCCAATAAATATACAGAATTTCTACAGAAATTATGAGAAGTGATATCTTGAACCACAGTTTAGAAATGTAACTACATTCACAATCGTTGAATTTAGGAAAGAGTTTTTTTTTTTTTAAATTGAAGAGGCTTAAATGCTGTAACTTATTATTAGGTAAACATTGCTTTAGTGAAGTGAAGATTTTGGGGTGTCACCTCTCAATTCGAATCATTACTTTGTATATTTATTAATCAATACATTTTCGAGTTAACAGCTCTTTTTTTAAAAGGAGTTGTTAGTTTTTAGGATTTGCAGCTGAAAGTTAATGCAATCATAGTATAACCATAGTAAAAGTATAACTTAGTAATTTAGATCATTTTTATAAATTTAGGACAATCAAGAATCCATATTATTGCCGCAAAAACGTTAAAATAAATATAAAATGGCTTCGTAAAAAAAAAAACAAAGGGTTATTTTGATGATCACAAATATTTTTTTATTAGTCTTTATATATTTTATGGATAAAAGTTTTACAGGATAAACGATAATATTTGTTTAAAATAAATTTTTTCTTAATTAACGACGTGGTAACTTATATGTTTAAAATAGTTAACTTTCTAGGACGAGACTATTTCATTGAAAATAGTCGTTGAAGTTTGAAATTAAACTCAAATGCAAAAGGACGTATCTCCGTTTTGACTTCGAATCTCTCTATCTGACCTACTGTATATATGTTAGTATATATACTTGTATTGTGATATAACATTGTCATTAAAAGCCATGTTTAAAAGTCTGAATATACAGCAGTATTTCAGATGTTGATTTTTTCATTTCTTCAAGAAACTAATTTTTAATATTTAAATTTTATTTTTTGACTTACAATTTTTAAGATTAATTTAAAAAAATGAGTAAAAATATGTTTATTGCATAAAAAGTTCTATGCCCCTCACTTGGCATATCGGTAGAGTGGTTGATTCACGTGCTTGGAGGCGCTGGTTCGATCCTCCTTGCGTATCTTAGGAAGGAACTTCTTGAAATGTTTCCCCCCTCGATTTGGGCAATGCCCGTCCGTGATGTTCGAATTTTATAACAAAATAAATTAGCAGTACTTTTGCAACTGAATTCCCCCCTATAGGTGACTAAAATGAATAGATGTTAGGTCATAACAGTCACCGTTAGGAATCGTGGTAACACTCCCTCCTCCGACGGTGGAAGCTAAGGACGAGATTAAAAGTGCAACTTCACAACCACCTCCAGAGAACCAGATAAAAAACAGTTACAGAAGATGTGAGAAAGGTAGAAAGATGAAATTTTTACTAATGACAAAATCCGTCTAAATCTCGTGTAAACCCTGCTTAAATTATACAGTGAAATCAAAATTATAATAATAAATACATTATTGAAATTTTATTAATTAAGGATGATGAGTTCGAATCATCATTATAATTATAAACTATTATTATGAGGAAAATATTATAAAGTTTAGAAAATTGAAAGGTGTTAACTGACAAAGACCAACGAAACCCTTTGTGCGATCATATATATATATATATATATATATATATATATATATATATATATATATATATATATATATATATATATATATATATATATATATATATATATATATATATATATATATATATATATGTGAAAACTAGTGATAGATCCAAAATTTTACTGTAAAAATTTTGTAATAACAGTAACTTTTCTTATTTTTTTTTTTTTTTTTACTAAATTTTATTATTATTAAAAAAGATTATTATTATTATTATTATTATTATTATTATTATTATCATCATTAATATTAATATTATTTCACTTGTAAGCGGACCTACGTGATATTCTTTTGACGAATAGACAATCCTGTTATTGGATTTCCTAACTTGATATTTTGATTCTCGAGGAGAAAATTAAAAATTTTTTTTTTTTTTTTTTATCAGTGTTGGGGCGGAAAAAAAGGGGGAGGGGGTTACTGTTTGGTATAGACATCAAATATTTTGTGTAATGTTCGATTCCCCGGCGCCAGTTTTGATCCTTGACTCCACAAATCCCAGAATCGTGTAGGGATTACCATTCACAACTTGGTTAAGAAGTTTTCATGTTGCCAAAACTTTTTCTTCTTCTTCTTAAGTTTGGAGAGCATCACCAACTCTCGGAGCGTGTGGTTCACTCGCTCTGAATTGGTGGTGGCCTGAAGGGCAGTTATTTTGTCCGCCTGGAGGAAAGGCATATGCCCTCGTAGGTGAAGTCCGCTCTCAGAAACAAAACAAAAAAAAAAAATGTTCTTAAGTTTTTGCTATGCAGTAGTTGAATGAACATTCTCTGTTTAAAACATTTCGTGGGGCCGAAATTTTTAATTTATTTTTTTTTTTATTAATTAAGGGAAGGGTGTATGAAGACATTCATTTTAACTTTTAATAAAATAATTTAAAAGCTACACATTTTTAGTTACAAATGGTAAATTTTATGGTCCGAGTAAGATAGGGAAAGGACACTGTACTACTTGTAATATATTAAACATAATGCAGAAATTCAAGGGTTTTTTAAATTCACTCTCTCTCTTTCCCCAACCCGCCTCCTCCTCATGATTTATTAAATATTATTAGAATATATAATTAATTTGACAGTAGAACACACGTACCTAAATATTATTATTATATTATCATTATTATTTATAATAATAATAATAATAATAATAATTATTATTATTATATTATAATATCAGTACCTTTTAGCTGAAATATAATTCCTTCATTATTATATAGAGCAGTACACCAACTGAAATAATTATTATTATTGTTATTATTTACCTTGCTTTTCGTTTAATAATTTGATTTAATAGTTAATTTTTCATTATATATATATATATATATATATATATATATATATATATATATATATATATATATATATATATAATATATATATATATATATATATATATATATATATATATATATATTATTATTATTATTATTATTATTATTATTATTAATTTTGGACGTAATGAAACCTTTTTTTTTGTACTGATAACTATTATTAATTATAGATTATTTTTTAAAGCTATCACTTCACGAGCAAAACCTTAGTCTATTATTATTATTATTATTATTATTATTATTATTACATAAGAAAACAATTTTTTTTTGCGTCACGAGGAAAAAAAAAAATTGTTTATTATTAATAATAATAATAAAAAAAAAGTTCAGGTTTTCGCCGCCGAATATGAGTGTGCCATTCGCCCAACTTCGTTGTTGTTGTTTTCTTTCCGCTGCAGTGCCAACTGGCTTGCAGAAATATATATATATATATATATATATATATATATATATATATATATATATATATATATATATATATATATATATATATATATATATATATATATATATATATATATATATATATATATATATATATATATATATATATAGTGGCGTGTATTTCGCTGTCAAAGAAAGATCGCCTTCATTTATGAGGTTGAAAAAAAATTCCATAGAAGGTCGTGGTACTTCGCCAGGGTAGCAGTAGTAGATTATTATTATTATTATTATGATTATTATTATTATCATTATTATTATTATTATTATTATTATTATTTAAATGTATTTAAAAAATTGTTAATTCCCGTTTTCCATCCCCCTCCCCCATTTACGGAGTGCCTTGAAAGAAAGGTGGGGTTAGAGGAAAAAGGGGTTTGCAGAAGCTTCTTCTCTGTGTGTGTGCGCGTGCTAATGTGTGTGCGTGTGTGTGAGTGTGCGTGTGCGCGCTTATGTAGCTTGTAGTTTATATATGTAACGTCTGCCCTCGTATTCCTCTGCTTCTCTGATTCCCCCCCTCCTCTCCCCCCTTCATCCCGGTCTCCTCATATTATACATCCCTCTTCCCTATCCCCCTCTCCTACTCCTCACACATTATTCCCTCTCTCCTTCGTTACTCTCCCCCTACCGTCCCTCCCTCTTTATTTTATCGTCCCAAGCTAGTCTTACTCCGACATAAACCCCGTTATAGTGAATTATTTTCGAATGGTAAATTGGAAGTATGCTTATTTTGACGAATTCTTCGTTGTATGATGTATGTATTATGAATATTTTCCTCTAAATATATAAAGCACCTTGGTTTATGCAAAGTTTATATGAATTACTAGGGTTTAAATCGGTAGTGTACTTGATAAATTCAACTATAGGATTTTTATTTTCGCGATTTCTGTTGTACTTTAATGTTTGGCGGCGTTTTTATTTCGCGAAAAGCGTTTAAAATTACTGCATAGCCTATGTATTTAGTATTATAATTTTTAAATAATCAGTTTAAAGCATATTTAAATTGGTTAATTTTTATCCGTATCAAATGTAAGGAAAAATTCGGTGGGAATAATTTTTTGCGGGCTCATCGCGAATTTTAAGTCGCTTTTGCTTGTAGAGAACTGCAGTGTCAGAGAAAAGGTGTTTGGGCCGGTTCAACCGATATATATATATATATATATATATATATATATATATATATATATATATATATATATATATATATATATATATATATATATATATATATATATATATATATATATATATATATATATATATATATATATATATATATATATATATATATATATATTGATTCTTTTGCGTATTATTTTTACTACTATTACTTTTTTAGTTCTGTTACAATAATAATTTTATACTGTACCTCAAGCACGGTCGCTTTCCCATCTCGTATCCCCCTCCCCTTTGTTAAATGAATTAGAATAATAATAATAAAAAAGATTACTGTTTTATTTCTTCGAAGGTGCTGTAATTGACTAGTTTAAATATTATTATTATTATTATTATTATTATTATTATTATTATTATTATTATTATTTTTATTATTATTATTATTATTATTATTATAAGAAAATAGATTCAGACTTCTGTAGTCTTGATTCTTTTTTACAAGGAAGTAAGGAGGGTGCATCCGCCTTTTTTTTTTTTTTTTTTTTTTTTTTTTTTTTTTGTGAAAAGGAGGGTGGGGTTGACATGTTCCTTTTTTTCCGACTGAATTATTTTGGGGTGGGGGTGTCTTTTTTTTTCTTTCTTTCTGACAACTAGTTTTTGCTTTAAAATGTCAGACTCAATCTTATTAACCAGTTGAATAAAGAAATCACGTCCTACCGTACGAGGAAGATTATTATTATTATTATTATTATTATTATTATTATTATTATTATTATTATTATTATTAGGGGATTTTAAAAGGCTAATTCATGTTTGAATAATATGACAGTGGAATTTTTTTTTTTTTTAATGAATACAAAATGTCGGAATATATTGAAATTGCATATATTTTAAATTACGGATTTAGTTTTTTTTTTTCTTCTTTTCTTCAGCATTTATAACCTGTAGTAATATTGTTTAGGCTTGATGTTTAAGTTTTCGAATATTCATTTTGAAAATTTGTTATTTTATTTATTTATTTATTTTTTTACACCACCACCGCTCACGGGCAGAGCCCTATTCAAGGAGGAGGTGTTTTATCAATATCAATTATTATCACCATTTATTTTATTTATTTATTTACTTATTTATTTTGTTGATTAAGGAGCTCTGGTAAAAGGATCTTACTTTCCCGTTAAACCTTCCCATATTGAAATGGTTTAAAACAAGTATTTTTTTTATAGTAGAAATAATGTAAATAATTGTTTACGTTATTGAAAAGGAAAAAATAAATAAATAAAATAAAAATAAAAATTCTATACTTGCGATTTCTGAAAGTCCGCTGGAAAATTATCTGAATATTCTGAAAAAAAAAAAAAAAAACAATTTAAACGAGTTGCCAATTAGGAAATTTCGTAAAAATTATATTATTATTATTATTAAATAAAATTGCAGATTCAATTGCAAAATACTATTTCTAAAAGTCCGCTGAAATATATCTGAATACTCTGAAAAAAAAAAAAAAAAAAAAAAAAAACTGTGTTTAGGACAATTTACGCGAGTTGCCAATTAGGGAATTTCGTAAAAATTTATTATTATTATTATCATTAAAAAAACATTGAAGATTCAAATGCTTGTCACATGAACATCTACGAACTCCCTTACCTCTGACCCGTGAGTGGTAATGAAATATAAAAACGTTCATTTATAAAACGAGCATAAATAAAATAATAGCTGACAGTTTAAGTAAATTGTGATTAATGTGGAAATAATGTTTGACTGAAGCGTAGAAAATGTTTTATATATATATATATATATATATATATATATATATATATATATATATATATATATATATATATATATATATATATATATATATATATATATATATATATATATATATATATATACCTAGCATAGTGCGGTTTCACTACAGTGCGGATAATTAATTTTAAAATCAGTAATTTTTTTTTATTATAATAAGTGAAAAACTTAGGCATACTTTCCACTCAGAGTTGTATTTTACGATAACTGTATTAGACACACATTGTTTACTATTTAGTATTCAATTAGCCACGCTACATTTAAGTTGTGTTATTCATCAATTTTTTATTTTTAAAAATTATGATCACCATTTTTTTTTTATATGAAGAGAAGAGGCCAAAGAAGAAACCAGTGCAAACGTCAATATTGCAATTTTTTAGTAATAAAAAATGAAATTTTTAAAAATATTTTTTTGTTCAATAATACATTCATAAACGCTTTTGAATTTATTTGTCGTTTCATTATTCATTCATATCATTTTATTATTCATTTCAAGCATGGAAATCATCATTAATACAGACATCGATAATTTCTTGTTTAAACTTTCTTGCAACTCTACAACTAAATTTATTTGTTCTGTCTACTTATCTCCTAACTCTACAGACTATCCAAAATTCTTCGACTATCTTAACTCCAAAATAGAACACATTCTTTCTTCTTCTCCTTTCTCCGAAATCATCATATTAGGTGATTTCAATGTTCACCACTGCCAATGTCTCTCATCTAGTTCTCATGATCCAGCTGGAGAACTCGCCTACCAATTTTCTATGTAGAACAACCTTGAGGAGTTGTTGCATCTCCCTACCCGTATCCCTGACAGCTTTGGTGATGAACTAACATACTTGATCTTTTCCTAACTTCTTATCCTTCTCCTTACACTGTTAAACTCTTTCCTCCTCTGGGTTCATCCGGTCACCTTTTCTCTGAATCTTGTTCTGTCTCTTCAAGTCTTCCGCAAGAACGGTCCCTTCCTTCTGCAAAGAGACGTTTCTAGCATGTTTCTGACATTTCGGTGCCACTAACTGGTCTGACTTGCGGTTGTACTTTTCTGATTTTCCATGGAATGATTACTGTTTCTGTGGGAGGGGTCCCTCTGAGTGTGCAGAGCGCATAACCGAGGTGATTCTGGCATGGAGGCGTACATTCCATATTCTTTCCCTTCTACTAAACCTAACAAACCTTGGTTTAACTCTGCTTGTTCTCGTGCTATCCGCAGCAGAGGTGCTACCTTCAGGGATTACCGTCATCTTCAAACTCCAGAAACTCATGCAATTTATATCTCATCCCGGAATCATACAAAATCGATCCCTCGCAACACTAAAAACTCTTTCTCCGTAGAAAATGCAATAATCTTTCTGGTTCCTCTTTTTCACGTTCTTTCTGGCATTTTGTAAAAAAAAAAAAATGTCAACTTTAACTTTGCTTCCTCTTTCGCTCCTCTGGTATCTTCTGACGGTTCAACTGCGTTTTTGCCTTCCTCTGAAGCTGAACTCTTCGCTCAAACTTTTGCTTCTAATTCAACTTTAGACGATTCCGGAGCTGTTCCTACATCTTCAACCCCCTCCAACTCATTTATGCCCCAAAATTGTAATTTCTTCTAAAGACGTCATTTCTGCTGTCTCTGAGCTTAATACTAAGAAGGCGTACGGTTCTGACGGTATCCCTCCTGTGTTTCTCAAAACTTGTGCTTCCGAGCTTGCACCCTACCTTGGTAAACTATTTCGTCTCTGTCTTTCTACTTCAACCTTCCCTTCTTGGTGGAAACGTATGCTCATTCAGTCTGTGCCAAAGAAGGGGGACCCATCTCAACCCTCTAACTACCGTCCAACTTCTTTAACCTCCGTTCTTTCTAAATTTTTCGAAACTATCCTTAACAGGAAGATTTGGGAACATCTCAATTTTTCTAATCTTATCACTTATCGCTAGTATCGCTTTTGTAAGACACGCTCTACTGATGATCTTTCCCTCTTTCCCTTCTCTCTGATTCTTGGTCCTCCGCTCTTCGGCATTTCGGTGAATCTTTTGCTGTATCGCTGGACATATCGAAAGCTTTCGATAGAGTCTGGCACAAAGCTTTGATTTCCAAACTTCCCTTTTTCGGAATCTATCCTCTCTGATTTCCTTTCTGGTCGTTCTATAGCATCTGTTGTACACGGCCACCGCTCATCCTTTAAATCTATTAATAGTGGTGTTCCTCACGGATCTGTCCTATCGCAACACTTTTTTTTTTTTTTTTTTTGCATTTCATTAATGACTCTCTCTTTCAGTTACTTCATCTCCTATCCACTCCTATGCCGATGACTTCACCCTTCATTACTCTTTTCAGTTTGAAAGGAGCTCCTTCCAACAACAGTTAATAGAGTAAGGAGGGTGACCTTGGAGCAACTAACCTCTGATCTATCTCGCATTTCAAACTGGGGCAGAGAAAACATGGTCGATTTCAATGCCTCAAAAACTCAATATCTCCATCTCTCTACTCAACACAATCTTCCACACAACTATGATATCTTCTTCGAAAACACAACTCGAACCTTCATCTCTCCTTAATATTCTCGGTGTTTCTTTTTCTCGTGATCTTTCTTTGAAAGATCACATTACTTCTCTTTCTAAACAAGCTTCTAAGAGGTTGGGTGTTCTGAGTCGCCTTCAGAACTTCTTCACACCACCCTATTTGCTTGATTTTTATAGGGGTGTTCGCCCCTGTATGGAATACGCCTCACATCTGGAATGGTTCCACTCATACAGTTTTGTATTATTGTATTATTATGTAAGATTTAGTGTAGTAGATAGGTTAAGTAGATTGATAAAAGAATTTTATTTTATTTATTTATTTTTTTGTCGACCCGCTGGTAACGTAATTCATAGTAGAACTTCTCAAAGTGAAAAACAAACGCATTTACGCACACGAATACGCAAAGCATTCGTGATTGTGTCCTTTAAGTTTTAAATTATGTGAAATTGATGGATGGAGTGGTATCATATTATTAAGAAGGAATGAGGGTGGTTTGAAGTGGGTTTTTATTTGAATGGTGCCAATGAGTCTTGGAACCAATCACCAAAAAAAAAAAACATGTTAGAAATTTGTTTTATTAGACCCTGTATTTAAAGGGACATTTTTGTTGTAGGTTTCACTTTTATTGCTTGTAAATAAGACTTTTTTTCCATTGTCCCCTTTAATTATTAAGCTAAATAAAGGCTGGGATTGGGTTTGAAATTGTGTTACTTATCTAGACCATAATAATAATAATAATAATAATAATAATAATTAATAATAATAAAAAAATATATATATTTTTTCCCCCAAGAAGGAAATATAAGCTTTTTGAGCTGAAATGGGCTACCCTGGGGTGACGATATCTGGATAGGAAAAAGGGGAACAGGAAATAGTGTATTATTATTATTATTATTATTATTATTATTATTATTATTATTATTATTATTATTAAATATACCATTCCCTGAATAAATATTTGTGAATTATTATTA
>SEYY01003321.1:37500-45000 GCA_009176605.1 Armadillidium nasatum
ACAAACAATCTCTCTCTCTCTCTCTCTCTCTCTCTCTCCCTCTCTCTCTCTCTCTCTCTCTCTCTCTCTCTCTCTCTCTCTCTCTCTCTCTCTCTCTCTCTCTCTCTCTCTCTCTCTCTCTCTCTCCCCCAAGGGAACAATGTTAGTACCCCATTCCCTTGTTCTGCGTACTACCTTTGTAAGTTTTTTTTTTTTTTTTTTTTTTTTTTTTTTTTTTTAAGGAAAAAAAATAAACGCCCCGCCTTTATTATTATTACTTTTCCACACGTACCCTCTTCCCCTCCCTACTTCTACCTCCCCAGGTCGGATCTAGACAGTTAGGTCAGTTAGGTCGAGCAATTCGCAAGTCACTATGAAACAGCGTGTCCGCACTAATATATATATATATATATATATATATATATATATATATATATATATATATATATATATATATATATATATATATATATATATATATATATATATATATATATATATATATATATAGTTGGAGGGGTGGTTTAACTCAGATACTGACATTAAGATTGTTAACTGTGATTCTCTTTCCAGTTTTGCATTGGGTGTTGGTTCATTGCATAATGCATGTGTAATTAGTTTAGTTTACTAACTATATGTAGGGGCTTAGTTTTATTTTTTTTTATCTTACTTTGCATTGAAGGAATTGATAACTAGGGATATTAATAGACCTAGTCTTTGTTGTATGTTATTAGTATTATTATTATTATTTGTTTTGACTGAGACAGTCTCGATGGTGGTTCTTCTGTCTCTATTTTTCTTGTTCTTAAAATTATTTAACCTTTATTAAAGTTATCTAGAGTTATTATCATCATAACTTTTAACTCACCCCCTCCCCTCCCTTTCCCCCCACTCCCCTTTCCCCCCCACTAAATAATAAATCAGGTGACAAATATTCCGAGACTACATTTTATGACGTCACGATAAGGACCCTTGACGTCATAGATTTAAAGGAAGGTGTGAAGATGAATCTCACTTGTGTGACGTCACTAAAAAAAATTATTTAATTTTTTTTTTTTTTTTGAAAGCGAATTGTTAAGAACCAATTTTTTGGTTTGCTTGTCAGGTTTTTCTGATGATAATTTTCTTATGTTTACAAATGTATTTGAAACTGGTTTCTACTATAGAAGGAGTTAAAATGTATTATGTAATAGATACTGTGCGGGGATCACACACACACATACACACACACACACACACATTATATATTGAACGGGATCACACACACTCACACACACACACACACACACACACACACACACACTCACACTCACACTAGATATTGCGCTGGATCAAACACGCACACACATACACCTTTATATATATATATATATATATATATATATATATATATATATATATATATATATATATATATATATATATATATATATATATATATATATATATATATATATATTTTTTATAATTTTTTTTTTTTTTTTTTTTTTTTTTTTTTTTTTTTATTTTATTTTTATATTACTTTTTTTAATGGTGTAATATTTTTAAATTGTATTTATTTTGAATTATTAAATGAAATAAAATTTTTAGATGGTACTTTTAATTTTTTTATTTTGGAATTTTCATTCTAACCTAATCTTACCAAATTTAACCTAACCTGACCTGCCAAAATAAAATGAAAATTTTAGTTGTTGCAGGCAAATACCCACCACCACCTAAAAGGCTAAATTTACTATTTAAAAAAAAATAAAATAAAAAATACGTTGAAGATAATTTAAAATACAAATATATATATACCATAAAAAATCCTATTAAACTCATTTTTAACACACACACACACAACATATATATATATATATATATATATATATATATATATATATATATATATATATATATATATATATATATATATATATATATATATATATATATATATATATATATATATATCCTAGTGGTTAACGACTCTAGAATATTTTCTTCGGTTATCCTAGTACAAATCCATGTGGTGTATAGTACCTGCCTTAACGAGGTATCAAATAGGTACACGTAGGGGAAAGTCCTCAGAGAAGTAGAGATTTAACAGTGGTTGACATTGGCTGACACCACCCACCCAAACTCTTTGTCACCTACACTGATGTAAAGAACGACTTAGTTTTTTAAATTAGGAAGTACATATTCAAACTGCTCCTCAATTACGAGATTACCTAATATAATATAATATATATATATATATATATATATATATATATATATATATATATATATATATTATATATATATAATATATATATATATATATATATATATATATATATATATAATATATATATTTTTTTTTTTTTTTTATCTTCTCTCTCTCTCTCTCTCTCTCTCTCTCTCTCTCTCTCTCTCTCTCTCTCTCTCTCTCTCTCTCTCTCTCTCTCTCTCTCCATGGATGTAATTTTTTTCTACTTGAATGTTATTTTATAATTGTGATAATTGTATTCTTCAGTAACGGTAGTTTAAAAACAGAGTAGGAGAGAGAGGGAATGAGTTTAATTTTCGTAACGGTAGAAGTTATGTTTGTGTGAATGTGTGTGTGTGTGTGTGTCTCGTGTTTGCAGAGGTGAAAGAAACTGAAGGGGGGCTGGGGGAAAGGGGGGGGGATATAGATGAGCATATGGTGTGAATTGATTTATTAAACTAATGCTTCTAGGAATTGTTTTGATATATATATATATATATATATATATATATATATATATATATATATATATATATATATATATATATATATATATATATATATAATCTTAAAATTACCCTCACTAATCCACATGGTTTGAGGAATTTGAATGCGAATACCCACTTGGAAATGTACTGAGTGTAAGGAGTATGATGATGCCTTATCTTATCCCGTCACTGACAGAGAAATTACCCATTTCTGATTTTCGACCTTTAATCAGGAGTGCCTGCAGATATTCTTAGTAGGCATTCCACCTGCTTATAACATACTGCAAATAAGCATTTTTAATACAGACATATTTTCATAGTGATTGTGGCAAATTCTGGAGCTTCGGAGATGCTCGGGATGGTGTCATTCATAATTTGTTATTTATTTACTTCTTCCCGTTCATCATCCCTTGGGGATTGATGCCACTAAGGCAATTGTCTTCTTACCTTCTCTGTTAATATTTGCAATATTCATGGTCTTAATCCTCTTTTCAACTAAGTTAAACACCAGCTCTCTTCCTGTAGACCCTACTTCCTCACCTTATCCGAAATTTGGCTATTTCAAATTTCCGAAAGTAATACTACTATTCTGTTCTCTCTCTCTTTTTTTTCTTTCTTTCTCTCTCTTCTTTCTTTCTCTCTTTCTCTCTCTCTCAAGGAGGTGGATGTATGTATGAGCGCAACGGCGTCTGTTCTCCCGTTACTTCCGAAGTTTCTAGTCTGTTCCTTCTGTTCCCCTTCCAATATACAACTCAATACATGCCGTTTACTTATCTGGAATCTAATTATTTTCTAATTTTTAGAATCTCTATTCCAATATGGGTACAAATGGTACACTTTTTTTCATCATTATCTTTCTCTGCGAAGTCATTATTCAGAGTGTTTTTAGTGTTCGCCACAGTCAGTGGTTTCCTTCAGTGTTGGAAGTTAGATATGGTGAAAGGTCGCATGTCCGGTACATGACGTTAGAAGGTGTACAAGTGAACGAAAGTTAAGGAAGAAGAAAAAGCGATTGTGTTGCAGAGGATAATAGCCTTGAATTGTTATAGCAGTTCTTTCATTAATTCTGGATCGTCTTGAAGATTAATAAAAGCAATTTATACTTTTATTTATCTTAAACTTTTAATTAAACTTTGTTCCATTTTTGAGTTGCTAATAAACCTCTTTCGTTGGGTTTGATTTTATTTTTTCCTTTTTTTTTTTTTAGCTTCTTTTCAAATTTCCGCTAGTTTTGAGCTAAATACTGCAAGAGTGTCTGGTTCTGGCATTATTTTGGGAGTTTTCAAGACCTGAATTTCCGAGCTTGTTCCCTGCTCTGGTAAAATCTTTCGTTTCTGTCTCTGGGCTTCTGCTTTCCTTGTTTTACTGGAAGCTAGTACAGATTCATGTTTCGGTGGAGGTTTGGTGTTCTGAGGGCATTCACAATTTCTTCACACCACTGTAGTTGTTTCCTGGTGTGAAGAAAAGACGTAGTATAAAATATGAAGATTTTATTCATCCGTTGTATGGTTTGCATATTATGTATGCGGAGTAGTTCTACTCCTGCTGTAGTTCTACTCCTGTAGTTCTTCTTGACTGGGTGAAGTTTGTTTTTCTTTTAATCGATCTTATACTAGTGTTGCCGACTCACCGGTGTAGCTCTGTTGTAGGTGCAGTGATCGTCGTTATTTAACGACCGGAACCCCGGCCAACCCCGGCTAATAATCATGGAAAACCTTGATTAATTGCAAATTATACTTATTAATGGTGGATTAAATCAAACAAAATATAAGAAAATTAAGATTTTAATTCCATTATTCCTTCGTTACATATTGGGTGGTTGAAAATTAATGCAACTTAAAAGAGGAAACAAACAATTCATTCATTAAATCACTATTCACTATCAGAATCTTCTTGAACATTTACATCATGTTTTAAAATTTGTGGGAGTGAAATTTTGAGGAACAGAGAGAGGGCAGTGATAATTTTATATGTTACATTTTTTTTTCATACTTTAACTACCTAAGTACACCTGTTTAATCACTTATGAATCAGAAATATATTTTTTCAAAATTTGTGTAGTTTTTTCAAACTTTTATTATACAAAATCTTTAATTTTCTGAATATTTTTCTTTAAAAAAATGCATATAATTATTAATTTAAGTCAATATTTGCTATTCTACTCCTTCCTTATAATTAAATTAATCTCAATTAAAATTATATCAAATTTTCCTAGCTCATAATTTTAGTTCTTTTGACCTTTTTGCAAATTTGGGGCAACCCCGGCTCCGGTGTTGTCCCTGTCTCCGTCCACGGCAAAATTCTAACCCTGGTCGGTTCCTAGTCGTTGTTCACGACCTTTTGCTACGGTGCGGTGCTCCGAAAAAAACCTTTTATTATATTATCGCCATGAAAACGAACAGCGTTCTTTTGAACTTTCTAGTTTCATAACCCCATCTTTTAGGAGACCTCGGTGTGAAACTCGTCTTTTCACACAATCATCCTTTCTCTGACCAGGTTCTGTGCTCGTTTTCATGTACGCGATTGATTAAGTCTGGAACACTTTATTTGACTTAAAACTATTCAAATGTCCTTCATCTGGACAAGTAGGCCTTTTTTTCCAGGTAGTGGTAATATATATATATATATATATATATATATATATATATATATATATATATATATATATATATATATATATATATATATATATATATATATATATATATATATATATATATATATATATATATATATATATATGTTATAAGGAAAGTAATGTAACAGTTTGACGGAAGAGGAATGAGATTAGAGAAAGTCAGTGAGAGTAGTAGGTGGAGTCAATGAGAGGAGGTGGAGAGAGTCGGTGAGAGTAGGTGATTTAATAATGCAAAAGTCTTTGATTTCATCCATTCAAGAAAAGCTGTGATGGGAACCATCTCATATTTGCAGTGTGTACTCCATACAAGGACGAACAAACCCACTATATAAAGCAAGCAATTATTTTGAAGACGCCTCAGAACACCTGACCCTTTTGAAGTTTATTTAATAAGAAAAATAATGGGATACTTTGAATAAAAATTACGGGAAAGGATATTTCAAGAATATTGAGGAAGAAGTCTTGGATTGTTCGTTTTCAAACATATTTTAGCTGTGTGGAAGATTTGGTCACGTTCATAGATGAAATTTAAAATAACCATCTTTACTCTGCCCCAATTATAAATACGAGAAAGATTAGAAAGGTCAGTTGCCTCAAGACTGCAGCGGCTATCTGAAGTTCGAGTATTGGATGGAACGCCTTCCAATTATAGGGTGTAATGAATAGTTATCGTAAGAGTGAATAGGATTGGTGGTAAAGTAACAGATAAGTTACTGAAAATATAACATAGGAAAAAGACTGAGGAACACCACTATTAATAGATTTAAAGTTGAACGGGGGTCGTATGCAACTTCCACTAAAGAACGACCGGAAAAGAAATAAATATAGAAGGAAGGAAGTTGGAAATAAAAAAAAAAAATTTTGTGCCAGACTTTGTCAAAGGGTTTCCGCATATTTGTTTAGCGTCACAGCAAAAGATTCGCCGAAGAACAGAGGACCAAGAATTAGAGAGATTACCTGTAGAGGCTTTCCGTACTGGCGTTCAGAGTTTAGAAGAATTAAGATCGTTTCCAAATTATTTACAGGATAGGTTCTAAAAACTTTTGGAATGAATGGGGGTTGAAGCGTTTGGACGATGGTTAGAGAGGGTTTAAGAGGATTCCCCCTTTCTTCTAGCAGGAAGGGAAGTTTTAAAAGGTGTGTTTGTGTGGGGGGGGGGGGTCGAAGCAGTTTACTACGAAAGATAAAAACAAGGATACAGATATAAGATGTCAGAGGAACCCTGAGGTGAAAAGAGTTGTTGCCATGTTTGCTGGTGTTGATAGTACTAAAAAAAATTTTTTTTTAATCGCATCATTATTAAAAATTTAATATTTTTAATAATAATAATATATATATATATATATATATATATATATATATATATATATATATATATATATATATATATATATATATATATATATATATATATATATATATATATATATATATATATATATATATATATATAAGGGGCGTGGTTGACCCTTTGCTCGTAGAACTGCACTCTGATCAGAATTACGACTTTGGGGAAAGGGGTTAAGGTGGGGTGGGTGGAGAAGGTTGAATTGTTTACATGGGGTTGGGTGGGTGTATGATTGAGATGGAGAAATATAAAAAATTGTGGAGTGGGGGACGAGATACCTATGATAATAACCCCCTCACCCCCACCCGAAGCGGTAACAATGATATTTTTTTATTTTATTAATTAAACAACGGCCTGAGAGAGAGAGAGAGAGAGAGAGAGAGAGAGAGAGAGAGAGAGAGAGAGAGAGAGAGAGAGAGAGAGAGAATATACTGGTATGTATAATTTGTCACATTTGTTTAAATTCTTTTTTTAAATAAGAAAACATTGATGGCATTAGGGAGAAAGTGTTGGCTAATATCTTATGTGGGTGGGTGGAATGTATAGAGAGAGAGAGAGAGAGAGTGTGTGTGTGTGTGTGTGTGTATGTTCTCTTATATATAACCTTCTACTATTTCATCTATCATGTGCGTTGAACGTAGTATGTATATGAGATGAGATGCTAAGAATATTCCCAGACTCTCTCTCTCTCTCTCTCTCTCTCTCTCTCTCTCTCTCTCTCTCTCTCTCTCTCTCTCTCTCTCTCTCTCTCTCTCTCTCTCTCTCTCTCTCTCTCTCTCTCTCTCTCTCTCTCTCTCTCTCTCTCTCTCTCTCTCTC
>SEYY01003321.1:50000-65000 GCA_009176605.1 Armadillidium nasatum
CCCCACGTAAATAGGAAATTTATTATTATTATTAATATTTATTTATAATTTTTTTTGACTCTGGTTAAGCATCGTCGTTTGCATTTTTCGCCTTTAGAAACTTTGTTACGGTGTGCCGAGTCTTTGGGGGGGGAGGGGGAAACCTTGGGTGTTTTCGTCATTAGCTTATTAAACGAGCTAGTTCTTCTGTAAAATACGTCCCCATTTTGCAAGGTTGTGGATCTGTAATGACTTGGGAGGAGCCTTGGCAAAATTAAATTTTATGAGAGAAATATAAAAACATAAGAAGTACAGAAGAGAGGAAGAAGCCACAAAGAGCCTATCGAGACTGTCCCCAGCAGGAGGAGACTGGTAATTAATTTTTGAAATGATGGAGAAGCAGTTCGAAACCGGGCAGTTTTGGACCCGATTTGGTGCTTCGTATAAACTAATTATTTTTTCCTTAGCCTCGCTATTTTTTTTTTTTTCCTCCATTCATTTTCGTATTCAGCAAACGGTATTATGTTCCTACCCAATGAAAGGTATAAACTATTCCATTATTTTAGGCACTGAAATAAGGAAGTGACCTTTATAGAGAGTTATGAGATGCCACCTGCCAATGCTCACTAGAAGAGTAAATATATATATATATATATATATATATATATATATATATATATATATATATATATATATATATATATATATATATATATATATATATATATATATATATATATATATATATATATATATATATATTTTTTTATTTTTTATTTTTTTATTTATTTATTACGTGTTAATAATTTTTTTTTTTTTTTAAAATAAAAAAAATTTAAAAAATTTTATTTTTTATTTATTTATTTATTTTATTTCTTTTTCAGTGTATTTTGGGATTTATATTGTGCGGCTCCGGAGAGGAGAGACACTTGTGAACATTCTAGCGAAGCGAAAGCCTTTCACGATTACGTAAGTATTATTATTATTATTATTATTTATTTGTTGTTATTTTTATGATCTTTTATTATTATCTTATTTATTGTTTATTATAATTATTTATTATTGATATTGTTATTATTTATCATTATTTTATTGTTTATTAGTTATTTTTATTATTAATTTTTTTATTATTATTAATTATTTTTTATTATTTATAAATTACTTGTATTTTTATTATTTGTAATTATATTATTGTTATTATTATTATTATTATTATTATTATTATTATTATTATTATTATTATTATTATTATTATTACTATTATTTATTGTGTTTTGGACAGTCACTTTGCGTATGCACGTTTCCCCCCCCAACCCCCTCTTGTTCAACCTTAGTCAATATCTATCTACGTATTTATATTTAAATCTCTTTTATATATATATATATATATATATATATAATATATATATTATATATATATATATATATATATATATATATATATATATATATATATATATATATATATTATATATATATATATATATGATCTACTTGTATTTACCGTATTCTTTTGTATATTATCTATCTATCTACATATACTTATCTATCAATTTATCTACCTCTATTAATTTATCTACGATTATATGTATAATCTTTGTTTATTCATTTATCTATCTATTTATCGAATGCGCCTCGTCTTATGTTTAGTCTGCGTCCCATTCACTAGTTTTTTTTTGTACCTTTTTTTTTTTTTTTTTTTCACCAAAGTTTGTATATTTTGGTTATATTTATTTTTTATTAAAAAAAAAAGGAAAAACCTTTTTTTTTTTTTTTTTTTTTAAAAATAATTTTCAAGGTCTACTTTTATGTCTGTGTATACATATATGTATGTATGAATGAATGTGTGTGTGTGTGTGTGTGTGTGTGTGTGTGTGTGTGTGTGTGTGTGTGTGTGTTCTTTATTTACTTAACTCTTTCATTTTCCTCTTTTGATGTAATGTCTGTCATTGTATGTCCTTTATTTTACAATAGTGTGAAAAATTATATATATATATATATATATATATATATATATAATATATATATATATATATATATATATATATATATATATATATATATATATATATATATATATATATATATATATATATATATATATATATATATATATATATATATATATATTATATGGGGGTAGGGTCTTGGTGTTCACGGAGGCAAAACATTCATGGACTTTTAACGGTTATTAGCCCAACAACTTGTTGGAAAAGCTTCTAAGTACCGTTAATATATATATATATATATATATATATATATATATATATATATATATATATATATATATATATATATATATATATATATATATATATATATATATATAATGTCTATAGGATTCGGTACGTTTTCCAGTTCTTTTGTGGGGGGAATGGGGGTTTATCCCTGCTACTAGCAACCATTGTTTTCCTTTAATTTTTTTTTCCCTTTTTTCCTTTACTCCCCCCTTTTCCCCGTTCAGATTTATCCTTTTCATATTTGGGTTCATTTCCCAGAGTTCTTCAGGAGGTATATCTGAAGGAGGGGATATCTCTTCTTCTTCAGGAATTTTCAATCCTCCTCCTCTCGCCTGGTCTGGTCTAGGATATGTTAAGGACAAATTTTTATTCATTTATTTGTTATTATTATTATTTTTTTTTGAAATCTTACACCTGCTATCTTTAATTTTATAACGTCACTAGCTTAACCCTTCCCTCCCCATCCCCGTTTACTTCACCCCCCACTTTTTTCTTTACCCCTCCCCTACCATCTTTTGTACAGTTGGTGTTACGCAGTACTTTTTTTTTTCCTTATACTGTCCCACTCATCACCTTGCTTTTTTTTTTTTTTTTTTATTTGATTTTGATATTAGGACTTTTATTGATTACCCCCCTCCCCCACCACCTTACCTCCTAAATTGGGAGTTTTTTTTCGGGGGGGTGACCTTTTTTTTTCTTTTTCTTTTTTCCTTTTTTTTTATTATCATACCAGGAAGTCCACTTTCAGCAGGACTTATTAACTTTATTTTATATTTCTTTACCAAAATATTATTATTAGTTTTTACCTTGAATTGTGGTATTATTATTATTATTATTATTATTATTATTATTATTTCATTTATCGTTTTTTTTTTAAATAAAAGTAACTTTTTTTTTAAAATTAAAATATTGATAAATAATGAAAGTGTGCTTGTAAATATTATTATAATAATAATTATTATTATTTTTTGTTATTGGTAGTATTAGTAATAATAGTTATAAATTTAACTTCACGGCCAGTGCTTTATAATAATAATAATAATAATAATAATAATAATAATAATAATAATAATAATAATAATAACAATAATTAATAATAATAATAATAATAATAATCCTTTGAGCAAGTTATCATTGAACTCAAATTACTGCCCCCCTCTCTAACCCCCACCAACCCCTGTGGCCTTTCTCCAACTCTTACATTTTTGTCAAATTATTTTCGGATTTTGATTCACGTTTCGTTTTGAAGTTGAGAGTAGGTCACGTTTAAAGGTACAACCCCCCACCCCCCGAACCCCCTCTTTTTTACTCCCCCTCCTCTCCTTTCCACCCCACCACCCCCATCATCCGAAATTTTTTTTTTGACAAGTGGAAGGATCCACTTTCCTTTGGGGACGACCTAGTTTCCTTATATATATATATATATTATATATATATATATATATATATATATATATATATATATATATATATATATATATATATATACTATTTTTTTTTTTTTTTTTTTTTTTTTTTTTTTTTTTTAATTTTTTTTTTTTTATAGTGAAAAATGCAAGTGTTATAAGCCACAAGCCAGAATTTTGGGAAAATATCCTTTAAAAATAAATTATACAAGGAAATTATAAATAAATTAATGATTTGGGGTTTATAAGTCTTTGGGGGAGGGGCTACTGAGCCGCTGAATATATATATATATTTTTTTTTACCGACGCCGCAACCATGGTTGTGGGCCATTTTTTTAACCGGTTATATATATATATATATATATATATATATATTATATATATATATATATATATATATATATATATATATATATATATATATATATATATATATATATATATATATTCTGGATGCTAATATGTGGAACATACAGGCGCGTGCGATCTTATTAATATTAGGATTAAAATATTTAAATATATCTTAATTTTCCTCTTAACCACTTGCCGGGGCTGGAAGAATTTTAGTTTGGAAACAAGTTTTGTTTCCAGTATATTTAGATGCATCATTGATTTACCCCACTTTTAAAGTCGGGAACATTATCCCGTTTTCTATCTTTCCTATTTCCTTTGACTTGTACAATTTTAAAACGCCTGGTGTCGGTAGGTTACCGGTTTTTGATTTGGTTGTAGGATTTGTTTTCTTTAGTGCTGGTGGATTATACGTAAAATTTCGACGTTTTCCCTACGGGAGGCGACACATAAATATTTGTATAGTAAATTTGCCACAAAAGCATGATATAAGAGGGTCATAGGAAATTGTGATAGAAAAAAGTTCTGAAATTTTTTCCATCCTTCGTTCATATATCGCTGCAAAAATTGTCCTAACGAATCGTTGGGACAAGTGGCAAAAATGTTACAAATAATTTTTTCAGCTATTATTAAGAAAATAAATCTGTGAAGCGACTTTTTTATGCTTAACATGTCTTTTTCTCTAATGAAAATTTTACTGTTAACATTTTTGCCGCTTGTCCTAACGATTCGTTAGGACAATTTTTGTAGTGTATGTAAATACGATCTTAAATTCAGAGTTGCAGAGGCTGTATATTGTTTTGCCTGCTCCGACTATGGGTTCTTCAACCTTTTTTCCCCCTTCAAAGAAACAAAATCCCGAATTCTTGAGGTTTTGTCAGGTAAAATATTCCTTAGCATTCCACACTCGAGTAACCAGTACCTCCTTTTGGGTGGAACCGAACTAGTTTAAGGTAAATTCATGTGGAACATTTCAGCTTCTCAAGTACAAATATATCTTCATATCTTCCTGTTGATAATTAAATCAAATACTAGACATTTAATATTTAAATCCTTAAGAAAATATATACAGATTTTATTCTATTGTGTTCAAATTCGCACTTCAATGGCATTGTGTCCGATTAATTGGAGGAGGAGATAATTTATAGCGAGTTTCTTTTTTACGATCCGGGCCAAGGATCGAATCAGTGCCTTCAGTCACTCTACCTTTGTGACACAGTAATGAATATCCTTGTTTATATTCACATCCGTGTGGAAAACTTTAAAATTTAAGTTCTGTACATTACAACTAAATATTATTCTCTTCCACTTATATAGGAGGGAGGATTAAGAAGAGATAAATTATTGGTATTTTAATTTACTCCTTCAAGCCTAGAACATATGTTCCATCATTTTAAAATTGTACGACACCAGCTCTGCCCAAAATAATTCCCCTCCAACACACTTCTACTCTTAACTTCGTGAGAAATTTTTTATTTTTTTATTTATTTATTGCTTTATACCAGAGCTCCAGCTTATAACCTAAACAGCAGGAACATCCCATTAAATCGTTCAACTAATCCTCCAGTTTGTGCAAGGATGGAACCTATTATAATTATCTATTCTGATATATATCTGATATTCTGATATTGTATATAAGAATAAATTGAAAAAATAAAAAATGTACGACTTTGAAAATGTTAGACCAGATTTTTTAATGTTTGTTGCTATTTATTGTACTAAGTGTAGGGGAACAAACTATGGCCCGCGGGCCAAAATTTGGCGCGTGAAGAACTTCAACTCGGACCGTAAGATGATGATTTATTTCTTAATTTTATATTTCTTATCATTTTTTGCTTATTTTGCTCATTTTTTTTTTTTAAATGGGGAAATACACTACGTAAACATTATAATTATTTTAAATATAAATATTTTTTATATTTTAAATTTTAAATATTTTGATAGTTAAAATAATTACACTAAAGTTTGTGTTCCTGCTAACCCGTTATGACACATCCAATGACAAAGGACGAGTTAAAACACGTTTGGAAATAACTATATTAATTGTGACGTCACATCAATATGAATTGCTCATCCCTTGCACGTGACAATAACCCGGTATGACTTCCGAAAATACCCCCCGAATGTTTTTTTCCCCTTTAACTTATATATATATATATATATATATATATATATATATATATATATATATATATATATATATATATATATATATATATATATATATATATATATATATATATATATATATATATATAATCATTATTGTGCTATTTCTAAAATTCTGAACAATTTTCATACAACAGTCGTGGCTAATGTGCGGCTAGTGTAAACGTATTTCAATTTTAAACCCGATTATTTTCTTAACACTTTTCAACAACACATTCTCAATAAATCTCTGACCAACAACCCCGCTTCCCCCCCCCCCCACACACACACACACTTCAGACTTCCACACTATGCTCATTTTTCTGGTGGTAAAATATATAACTTTTTTCCTTATATTTTCCTCACTTTCAAGCACTTTTTACATCGGATCATGTCGGCCTTTGATTTTTATATAAATATGCATTCGTAGTTCCCAACTGTGATGGGATTTATTTATTAGACCTCTAGCTTTTTTCCCACCAGAGGCGATATATATATATATATATATATATATATATATATATATATATATATATATATATATATATATATATATATATATATATATATATATATATATATATATATATATATATATAAGCATGCATTTAATTTTATTATTATTATTATTATTATTTTTATTATTATTATTTTTATTTTTAAAACACTAAGTACTGGTGACACCGTACCCAGTCGTAGATAATTTGTACTTAGAAAAATTATTATTATTTATTATTATTTATTATATTTTATTTGTTTATTAAAGAAAAATTATTATTATTTATTATTATTTATTATATTTTATTTGTTTATTAAAGAAGTAATAAATAATTATTGCAATTAAAGTTAAAATATAATAAGTAGATAAAAGGAATAAAATGTTTAACCTGAAAATAACTAAATATTTAAACATAATTGCTTTAATTATTATTATTATGATTATTATTATTATTTTACCTATTATTATTATAATTATTTGTTATTATTATTATTATTTGTTATTATTTCAGGGATTCGTTAATTCTGGGTACGGGGTCAACGGTATTACCCACGTAAGTATTATTTCATTAAATTATTATTATTATTATTATTATTTTTATTATTATTATTATTATTTTTATTATTATTATTATTATTATATATTATTGTGTGATAGTTGTGATGGTGTAGGTGTAGGTGGTGCATGTATGTCTTGAGTTTTTTTTAATAAAAATTCTGCACAGGTGTATACTACACCTGCTTTTTTTAATATAATATATATATATATATATATATATATATATATATATATATATATATATATATATATATATATATATATATATATATATATATATATATATATATATATATATATATATATATATATCCGTTTAGCAATGTCACCCTCGATAAACGGCCCTCATTTTCCTCCGCCCCGTTGATTCAACTCCCACCCCTCCAACTGACACCCCTGGCACTGGCACTGCTTGTACGCCTTTTAAATCTATGTCTTTTCTTATTCTTCCCCCCCTCCGCCTTTTCTATCTGCACCTCTCCTCTCTTCGACTCCCATGTATAGTTTTATTAGTATTGGGGGATGGAACTTTTTGTGTGCGTTTATAGTTCGTTTTTAGCCCAGGCGTTCTCAAAAACACACACACATACATATATATATATATATATATATATATATATATATATATATATATATATATATATATATATATATATATATATATATATATATATATATATATATATATATATATATATATATATATATATATATATATATATACAGTACTGAATATGTAGTATTCTTTTCCGAATTTAAAAGGCTGTACACCCACATCGAAACCGTAAAAAAAAAATTAAAAAAATAAAAAATAATAATAATAATAATCTAGTCCTCCCATCCCACCCCACCCCGCCTTGATTCTCCTCTTGAAATCAACCCCTGAGGCACCCCACCTACTTTTAATTTTTCTTTGCCCTCCCTCGTTATTATTTTACACTTCCCTCCCGTCCTTTCCCCAACATTCCCTCCCATTTTTCTCCTCTTTCCCCCCACACCCTCAATTATTTTTCCTACTTGTTCTTTGCTCCCTTTTTTTCTGTTTTATATATATATATATATATATATATATATATATATATATATATATATATATATATATATATATATATATATATATATATATATATATATATATATATATATATATATATATATATATATGGTAAAAAAATAATTGTAGAAATGTTAGTTGATAATTCCCAACATGGCAACCTAATTCAACAGTAAATATTATTAATTTTGATAGTATTTAATTTTAGCGAGCTGAATATATATATATATATATATATATATATATATATATATATATATATATATATATATATATATATATATATATATATATATATATATATATATATATATATATATATATAAATATATATTATTATAAAATGAACGTAGCACTGAATTTTATAATTCTATGTTGGAACTTATTTTCACTAGTGCTATTAGTTTTATTTATTTATTTTTCTGCTGAATATATTTATTATTTATAAATATTTGAAGCAAATTCAAATTTTAAATAAAAAAAATTTTTTTTTTTTTCATATATTTATAATTTTTTATTTAGCCATTCTCCCTTCCCCCTAATTTATTATAAAATTTTAGTTGAAAATTTTAGCGTCGCGAAATATAAGCCTACGTTAATTTTAAAGTTCATACAGCGTTGAAAAAGATGCGTCTTCGCGAATTATAAATGCCGCCAAATGTTGGAAATCGCATGAGCTTTAAAAAAATAAAATAAAAAAAAGAAAAACTAAAAAATATAAAATTTTGAAAAATAAAAGGTAAAAAAAGGGATAATATATATATATATATATATATATATATATATATATATATATATATATATATATATATATATATATATATATATTATATATATATATATATATATATATATATATATATCCCTCCCTGGGGCTTTCTCTCCCCCCCACCCACCCCATTGTTTTGGAGTTTGATTCGTCCCCATCTTTAAACCTCATTCCCTCCATGTTTGTAATAAACAAAATATTAGCGTGACAGTGGTGCAAGACTCTTAGACCATGTCACTCAATTTTGGCCCTTAAGCATGGGTGAGATGAGGATCATTTTGTGCCACATTGTTTCCGCGTTGCTTAAGCCTTTTTTCATCCGCGTAATGACCGCCAATTGGTGGCTGCGGCGCGCGGCGACGGCGGCGGCAGCGGCAGCAGTTCTGTTTTCGTCAGGGATAGTTTGGATACGATTTTTTTTCAACACTTATTTTTAAATAAGAAAAATAGAACGTAAATTATTATTATTATTATTATTATTATTATATTTTTTGTATATATATATATATATATATATATATATATATATATATATATATATATATATATATATATATATATATAATATATATATATATATATATATATAATATATATATACGCGCGCGCGCGCCTGTAGTGTCAACGTTTCTAGAACCTTATCTAGTCAATTGGTTGTACACATTCAGACACACATATCTTTCCCCTCCCTCCCAAGTCGAAGTTCCCTTGTCCCCCTCTCTCTGTCTCTCTCTCTCTCTCGTTAATACTCTCTCTTCACCCCGCTCTCTCCTCCAGCCAAAATAAAGCAGAGTCGAGTATATATAATCGCCAACATTAAACTCCGTCAATTTTTACAGTCATATGGCACGGTTTTACACACACATACACAAACTCTTACACACGTAAACGAATGAATACCTACATTGATACACGCGTTCATATAATACACTCACACATACACACACACACACACTTCTGTCTATCGATTACTCTCTCTCTGCTATATATATATATATATATATATATATATATATATATATATATATATATATATATATATATATATATATATATATATATATATATATATATATATATATATGTGTGGGGGTGTATGTATTATGTAATACAGGCATAAGGGCTTCAAATATTGTATCTTTGACATTGATAATAGAGGAGGGTTGGAATGCTGGGAAAAAAATGAATGTAGGTTAAAAAAAAAAAAAAAAAAAAAAAAAAAAAAAAAAAAAAAAAAATAATAATAAAAAAAGGTATAATACTTAAATAGTCATTTGTACAAGACTGAAATACATAGAGACATAATAGTTATAGGAAAAAAAAGCGTTCTAAATATCGATATTATTATTATTATTATTACTACTACTACTACTACTACTACTACCACTACTACTATTATTTTTTCATGTTATTTATTTTCTTACATATTATTATTATTAAATATTGTTATTATTTTAATTCGTATTATTTCGATATGTTCTATTAGTATTGCAAATATTAATATTAATTGTTTTTTTTTATTTCCATATGATTATTATTATTATTATCATAATAATTATTATTATTATTATTATTATTATTATTATTATTATTTGCCTGTCAAAACTATTGATTTTTTCTCCTAATTTTTTTTTTAAATATTATTTTACAGTGGTAATTATGTAGGGACACATTTGTACATATGAACATTGCATCGGTTTCTACAAATGCTAATCAACCACATCTTTTCGGAATTTAACATCCGAATCCTCATCCGCCAAATCTATTATGTTATACATTTTTTTAAAATTATTAATTAGACTTGTTTCAGAGTGAAAGACACATTTTAGTTTTTTTTTTTCCACGGGGGTGTGGGGCAAGACAATTGACTATAGTTTTTCCCGGGGGTGAGGGGCAGGGGGATTGACAATAGTTTTTCCCGTGGGTGAGGGGCTGGGGAATTGACGATAGTTTTTCCCCCGGGGGGGGTAAGGGGCAGTAGGATTGACGTTAGTTTTTTCCGGGGGTGAGGGGTAGGGGGATTGACGCTAGTTTTTCCCGGGAGTGAGAGGCAGGGGGATTAACGATAGTTTTTCCCGGGGAGATGAGGGGCAGTGGGATCGACGTTATTTTTTCCCGGTGGTGAGGGGTACGGGGATTGACGATAGTTTTTCCCGGGGGTGAGAGGCAGGGGATTAACAGTAGTTTTTTCCCATGGGTGAAAGGCAAGGAGATTGACGATAGTTTTTCCCCGTGGGTAAGGGACAGGAGAATTGGAGATAGTTTTTCCCCGTGGGTAAAGGACTGGGGGATTGACGCTATTTTTCCCCCGGGGGTGAGGGACAGGGAGATTGACGATGGTTTTTTCCCGGTGGTGAGGGACATGGAGATTGACGATTGTTTTCCCGAAGGTGAGGGGCAGAGGGATTGACGATAGTTTTTCCCGGGTGTGAGATGCATGAAGGTTGACGATAGTTTTTCCCCCTGGGGTGAGGGACAGGGGAATTGATGATAGTTTTTTTCCGGGGGGGGGGTGAGGGGAAGTGGGATTAACGAAAAATTTTTTCCCAGGGTGAGGGGCAGGGGATTAACGATATTTTCCCCCGGGGGAAAAATATCACCACCAGGAAAATATTCACTTAAACTAACCTAGTGTTATATTTACTACTACCACTACTATTGTCTTACCACCCTAATTAATATTATTAGTAATTATTAGAGTATTTACTTATCTAGAATTTGTAGGTCATTCCAAGCTTGTATAATTTTGCTTCATTTTATCATTGGAGGACGTTTCTGCTTACATTGAAGAGACCAATCAGATGTGACGTACCTCATAACCACTCTACTAAATCAACACGTGTAGTAGTAGTAGTAGTGGTTGTACTTTCGATACCAGTAGACAACAGTAGATACTAATGATATTGAAATACCAGGAACACGATATTATTGGACCAGGCGATTAAATACTATATTATCTATTGTGTGTCATAATTTTGATATACTTGGAACGATGTTATCGCATCAGTCGATATTTGCTTGAGTACTATCGGTTGTCTGATAATATCGATATATTCTTGGAACAATATTATTTGACCAAAGAAGACTGTCACTGATGAAGTGAAATTTGTAGGGAAATATCGATTAATTTGAAATGATATCATCGTAATAATCGAATCTGATTTGAGAACTATCGATTGTTTTCTGAATAATCAATAACCCGTTCTAGATATTTAACATAGTTTATATATATATATATATAATATATATATATATATATATATATATATATATATATATATATATATATATATATATATATATATATATATATATATATTTATATATATATGGAGTGGGGTGGGGTGAAGGGAGTAAATTAATATTTCGTGCTGACGTGTCATATAACAGTTAATGTTAAGAATTTTTCCAACCCTTCTTTTCTTTATCTTGTTACAATAAATTTTAAACTTATTTTAATGTAGTGTATGATACACAACACATTAAAGACTGTTCGTCGAGCGGTGACACTGCCACGCAACAACTGTAGCCATTTTACATATTTTTCCATAAGATTATATTATTTAGGTTAAGAAAAAGAGACTGAATATTTATTTATTTTATATATTAAATACTTTTTTTTTTTTTTTTTTTTTTTTTTTTTTTTTTTTTTTTTTTTTTTTTTTTTTAAACACGGTCATTGCCCTATTCGAGGAGGGGAACTTTTCTAAGTATTGTATACCTAGGATCCCCAAGTGGGATCGAACCGGCGCCCTTAAGCACGTGAGTCAATCACTCAACCGTTTGAGCCCCGGTACTAATATATATATATATATATAATATATATATATATATATATATATATATATATATATATATATATATATATATATATATATATATATATATATAGTTGAATCCGCTTGGGTTCCGGAGCCCTGCAGCTAGTTTTGGGGGTCGTAGCTGGAACGAAGTTGCCCTTATATTTCTTTTAGCTCCGAAAAACCTGAGTTTAATTTAAGATATCAAAGCTTTCTGGAATGCTTCGAAACTCTGGGTCCGGAACCCGGACCCCAGATCCCAGACCCCGGAGTTAGTTTATTGGGGTTGCTCCGAAATCAGCTTGGGGTGATCCAATGAATTAAAATAAGAATTGTCAAAATCTGAAGATTATTAAATTAATGTTCAGTAACGACAAATTGGTAAGACTTCATCGATGGACAAAGTTAATGAAAACAAAAACACTTCTTCTCTTTCACAACTTAGTTCTTCAAATTAAAGAAAAAAAAAAAAAAGTTGAGGGTAATTGTAGAAATATGATAGATTAAATGTCACTGACCTTAAAAGTAAACTCTCCCTTCATTTAATGAGAAATTTTTTTTATTTTTTTTATTTTAAACTTCTCGCGTGTTACCTGCAATGGTATTTGAGTGTGAGGTTTGTACATTACACGCAAAACCATCAAAAAATGTATGTGTTGTTGATATGCGCTTGAAATAACGTGTAGAAGAGATAAAAAAAAGAAAACTCCAAATTGGAGTCTTAAACAAAATTAACAGGTATCATCATCAGTATCATCGTCGTTATTATTATTATTATTATTATTATTATTATTATTATTATTATTATTACTACTACTAAGCAGCAAAAGACAAAAGAAATGAAGATGGGCAGGTCATATATATATATATATATATTCTAAGAAAAATGACGAAAAATGGATGTCTTAAATGACATCTTATATATTATGTAGCACGTCATTGAATCTAAAAAAAAAAAGAAAAAAAAAAAAAAAAAAATGAAAAATCCACGAAAATAAGTATGTCAAAGTTACAGATGTAAAGTTAGAACAACTGCAACAGCAAATTGACAAACAAAAGACCAAGACCGGAGGTCTTAAGTGTACATGTCACAGTGGAAAAAAATGCAGATTCATAGTATATATATATATATATATATATATATATATATATATATATATATATATATATATATATATATATATATATATATATATATATATATATATATATATATATATATATATATATTAAACATCATAGTTTAAAGTTTGCTATAGGGAAATCGAACCCGGTCCCTATAGGACAAAAGCATATATAGAGTTTTACCACTACATTACTGTCGTAGATAGTCAGTTTAATGTATTTGATCTGCGAGAGAGTTAGCAGACCTTAATTGTTTATATATATATATATATATATATATATATATATATATATATATATATATATATATATATATATATATATATATATATATATATATATAATAATCTTAGAATTAAGAGACCTTTGCCTCTTACTTTTTTGTTTGTGTGGAAATTGCACAAAATCTATTCTTGGAGGTGTTTAAAAACTCATTTCTGGAGTGAAAGTGAATCTCCTTCTTTTTGGTTCATTTACCTTTAGCTCTTTTTGCTTTTTCCAAAACAACGCCAACCCTAATTTTGATTCTTCTTCTATTCCTCCTTTTGTTTGTTTTTCGGTAGTACCGTTGTTTACTTTCAGTTGAAACAATTTTTTGCCTTGAATCCGACTTTAGAGAATTCTAGATCTATTTCTTCTACTCTACTCCCCCTCCCCTCTCCGACCCACGGATTCTTTTTATTTTTAACATTATTATTTCCTCTAAAGATGTTTTTTTCTGCTCTCTCTCTTAGAGCTTAAAACTAAGAAGGCGCACGGTCCTGAAGGCATATCTCCTGTGCTTCTCAAAACTTGTTTCTCGGAGCTTGCACATTGTTTTGCTAATCTGTTTCGTTTCTTCCTGTATAATTTAACCTGTCCCTCCGGCTAGAAGCATGTGTCCATTCATACTGTGTCGAAAAATGGGGATCCCTCTCCACGCAATCATTCTATCACTTTAACCTCTGTTCTTTTCAGAGTTTTCTATCTATCCTTAGCGCGAAGATTTGAAAACGTTTAAGCATCGTAACTTTATCGTAGGTAGTCAGAATGGTATCCGAAAGAATAATCTTCTAGGGACTTTCTTTTCCT
>SEYY01003321.1:75000-82500 GCA_009176605.1 Armadillidium nasatum
GATTAAAGCAACTTGTAATGATGCTTAGGTCTTTTATGTTACTTGTTGCTTTATTCGTACCTTTTTAGGCTTTTTTTTTTTCTTAGCAGTGCATTTCTTGTGTTGGTGCCTTTCACAAAATAAGCTTTCTTCTAAAGTTTTTGATTTTATTCTGTATACATTTTATGTATTTTTTTGATTCATTTGTGCTAATCATATTTTTTTCAAGCAGGTCCTCCGGGTATGAACCCAAGAATGGGAGGTCCACGACCGACTATGGGCCCAGGCATGGGTCCAATGGGCCCAGGTGGTTATGCGCCAGGAATGAGAGGACCTCCACCAAGTTCAATGGGCCCAGGAGGACCAGGCCCTGGGGGTCCGGGGGGGCCTGGTCCAGGAATGCCTCCCATGAGTATGGGTGGACCCAGACAGCCCTCTCCATGGACTCCAAACACTTCCACAGTAAGCTTTATTATATTAAATGTTTATTCATGTTAGATTTTATTATATTAGAATATTAATTGTGTGTAAATTGTTCTTTTTAAAAGATGACTTTTTTTTCAGTTATAATTTTTGTAGAAAATATTTCTTAATATAATTTGTCTAAGAACCTTTATTTCATTACTATTTTTATTTTATTAAAAGTTTTGAGTTTTCAAAAATATTGATCCTAATATTTAGCCGAGTTGAATTATAATTTGCTGGTTACCAATCATAATTAGTAACTTATTTTTATTAATTTTTGTCTTTTCAGCCCATGAGTTACTCGTCATCGTCTCCTGGCACATATGGAGCAATGATGGTACGATTATTAATTATTGTTATTATTTTTTCATTAATTTAACATGTAAGGAATCATTATTGAAAATGATAAAACCAAGAGTATTAATTGCATTTGTGTGTAGGATAAAAATATAAATCAATGGGGTAATAGAGTAAAGATTTTCATTATGTAGAAAGGGGAATATAGTGAGTTTGAAGTCTTGTTCTTGGTAATGATTATTCTTTATTTGGCTTGAATTGGGATTAGTTTTGATTGTTTCAACACTTGTCTTAAAAATGGAATTTAAGTGTTTTCTTGCATAGATAGAATTTTAGAAGTGATAACTAAATTCTGGAAGAGGTAGCCAAGTTGATAAAAAAAGAGAGAGAGAAAAATAATAAGAAACTCTTTGGAACATTGAAAATATTAGAGAATATTTTAAAAACGCAGAAGGAGGGGATGGAAATGAAGTACTGAATGAAAAGCTTAATTAAAAGGGATACTAGTGAACATTAATATTTTGAACTGCTTAACCATCTGAGTAAGAAGAATTTTGGGGAAGCATGAAAAGCAAAAGTAAATTGTGCTTACAAGATACATTGGCCAGGGTGATCTGAAGATAAGGACATGTGATGAATATATTGCTATAGAAGGAGAGAAGAAAATAAAATAACACCCTTAGGATTTAAACAATTAGAAAATCAAAGTAAAATAAAGAATTTGAGTTCATTAGAAAGAGTGAAAATGAAGAACCACTTTGTTTAGAAAAAGATAAATGGAAATAATTTAGAACGAAAAATCCCATTGGAGATAATTATTAGTTCAGGTTTCAATAGATAGGGTAAATTGAATCTTTGGTTCTTATGGATAGTAGAATCTGCAGTCCACTAGTAGACTTGAATAAGTTATTTTTAAAAGATAACCAATTTGTTTTTGAATATGTTCATAGAACGCATGATCAAAGTGGTATCTACATGAAAAAGGAGAATATAAATTTTTCTTGAATTAAGAAAAGAATAATATTGATATTATTCAGATTAAATGAATTTAGAAGATTAAGAAAGGAAAAAAAAGATGTGTGTAATAAAATCAAAATGAGGTAGCAAGAAAAAGAAATGTTATATTTAAAAAAAAGTAGAAAAAATAAGAAAAATGTAATCTCTCAAGTTTAGATTTTAAAAGAAGACTTCTCGGTAACGCATTGCAAATGCTTAATATTATTATAGAAGGATGAAATCACTTCCGAATAAACATAGATTGAAGCTATTTAATTATAGATCATTAAAACAAACCTATTATCATCATTGTAACACGAGAAAGATTTTGAGAGATGGAGGGGAGTTTTTTAATAGGCTATCGAGAGATATTTTTATGTATTTTTTTAAATATTTTATTCCAATTCCCCAAGCCTATGCCTGTCTTTGACATTTGTGTACCCCTGAAAATAATCGAAAGCCAGTGAAAATACATCAGTTCTGAAAACTTGCAAGAGCACAATGTTAATATTATTTTGAAATTATTGATCATCATAACCGAAGATTTATGCTTAAGCCATCTGATGTTCAATTGTGAATTGGAGTATCAGGGTATATGTTATAAGGAAGTGAGAATCTGTAATTTATGATAGATCAGAACTGGAACCGGTGTCCGGTTTGATAGCGTTCTTAGAACTGAAATTAGAATCAGGATCGAGTTTGAAAAGTTGATTGTTGATAATTAGATAGAATTGGAATAGGAATCCCTCCCATGATTTTCAGTAGTTGGAATCGTAATCAGAAATGCAAATTTATTGAAATTGAAGAGAACTGATTCCCCTTATAGCTGATTCCAAAACTTTGATTATTATAAGTGTTTTTAATGAAGGTTTCGGGAGAAGAGTTTCTTTGCATTATTTTGATCTTTAAAACTTTGTAATTTAATATTAATTAAGAAGGCAAGCAGTAAGATCAAGAGATAATTGAAAGAAAATTTATATTTATTGTTAAAAATTATAGAATTTTAAGTTCAGTTTTTGCTTTCATGTAATATTTGTGAAAATATTTTTATGTAATCCTTTTTTTATTATAATTATTATTTTTCATAATTAGTGTTAAATATAATTCTTTTAGCAGACCATAATCAAAATTTCTTTGTCTATGCCATATTATAATGCCTATTTCTTTCTCATAAATTTCTAAGAATTATATCATGCTAATATTTTTTATTCCTTAATGTAATTGATAAAATTATTATTATTTTTATTACTATTATTATCATTATTATAATTATTATTATTATTAGGTATTAATATATGTTTCCATTGTTTTTGTTCTTTTTTTTTTATATAAAAGTCGTGCTTTCCTCTTCAGGGTCCGCCAGGTTCTACGGGTCCTCCTGGTCCTGGTACACCTATTATGCCTAGTCCACAAGGTATGTAACAAAGAAAGTAAAGCTAATTTTTTTAGGGTTGGGGAAACTTGGAAAGAAAAAGTTTCTCCTCTATTATTATTATTATTATTATTATGAGTAACAACAATTTGTTGCTTGATTTTTTTCTTAAGTTGACCATCTTTTCAATTATTATTATTATTAAAATCTTATGGAAAGTTTATTAGGTTGTTACTTCTTATCTTTTTGTGTCCAATGATGTTTTATTAAAAGCAAAAAAATCTGTTCTCCAAAGGTTAAAAATGAAAGTTGTACCATCTAAAGGATATATTAATTTGAAACCGAAGTGGCGGTGTGTGATGGAGGTATAAAGTTGCTACTGTGATTGGTTCTCGTGTGAAAGTCCCAGTTTCGATGAATCCTGTGGTGGGTCCTAGGAGAAGGAGCTTCCTAGAGAACTCCTAGAAAAGGTCAATGCTGTGAGGTAAAAGCTTTTTATATATATTCTGTATATGAAGAGAAGAATCAGATGTGTCTTTGGGATTAGTTTATTCTGAAGATCAAATTACTAAGGATTGATAGGCGTTATTTTTTAAAAAAAGAATTATGGATAAAATTTTTCAGGATGTTTTTAAATTTTTGTTCACATCTCACGGGCATTGCCCTATTCTAGGAGAGGATCTTTTCTAGGTATATACCTAGGATCCACAAGTGGGATGGAACCTGCGCCCTCAAGCACGTGAGCCAATCACTCTACTGTTTGAGCCACTGTAGACGGCTCTTAATTTTTGGGTTCTTAATTTTTTAAAGAAGGGAGTTGGAGAAATTGCGAATAAATTTGTTAAGAACCTGGGTGAAAATTGGGTTGTATATGAATTATTGATAGGTTGGTTAACATGTTTTTGAGTGATTAAGATAAAAATTTTAAACAGGGATCAAAAGTAAAAACTATATGCTTCATTTATTTTATTTTTGGTTTTCACTGTACTTTAAACTCTTTAAATGTTATAATTAATATTTTTCATATGTAATATTAGATTTTTTATCATTAACCTAAAGCAGTCATTTCACTACATGAAATTATTCATGGCTCCAAAGCTTAGAAATTAGAGATAGTTCTAAAGACAAACTCAAACTTAGGATTGGCTGCTGGAATATAATACTTTTTTAGATAGTAGTAATTAGCTTATGAGTAAGTATTTTTAACACTGCAACAGGAAGGTATTTAAAGGATAAAAGTTAGTCTCCGCCAAATTGAAGTGTAAGTAGATGAATAAAGAATTTTCTGACTAGGTTTGATATTTACAAATATAGTATTTCTTCTCTCCACATAATATCTTTATTATAGTCCCTAAGAGAAAAAGTATAATTGAAATGATGACATTTTCCATGACCCACCTATCCTATCACATATCCTTCTTTCTTTTTTCTTTTCTTTTTTTCTTTTCTTTTTTTTTTTTATACTTATAATTGGTTAAAGTGAAACCTAATCACCAATATCTCTGTTTTGGTAACCAGTAATTTTAAAATGTTATTATTAAAATATAGCTATTGTGTAGCGTTAATAAATATCAGGAAAATCGTTTACCTTTTGGCCAAAAAAGGTTTGTATTCACAGAAATGGCTTCTTCTTAATGAAGAGGAAGTTTAAGAACCTAAGTAGATATTTTGCATTCCCATCAAAGTAATAGATTTTAAAGCTTCTCTCGTTACCCTAAGAAAAAGAACTTCTCACAGTGATATGAAGCCCCATTAGTAATTGTATTTTTCCGAAGATGTTTCCCCTTCTATTGTATAAAGATGGCGGAACATCCGTAATGTTTATTAGGACTGCTCATTATTTTGTCAGTGAGCAAGATTCGCAGAAGTAATCATCATCGTCGTTGCTGCTTTTGTTGTTTAGGGGATAGGATGTGAAAGAGACAGAATTAGATTATTTAACCTAATTCCAATGCACTTTGTTTCTTTTATTGCTACTGCTGTTATCTAATCTTTTTTTTCTTCTTCTTCTTTTTCTTTTCTTTTTAAATACTGGTTACTCTCTTTGATCTATAATATTTTATCATACTTTTTTAAAAATTTATTTGCTCTTTAGGATCGAGTGGCGCCTACTCCCCCACACCTGGAAGACTCCACCCTACTCAGCGCCCAGGTACTTCTTCCTTCCCCTCCCAGAATCCAGTTACCTCTGTTGCGCCTGCTGTGGTTCATTTTTTTCTTAATTATACCCTTTTCTTTTCATTTTCAGATTTTCATTATTATCATAACAGATTTCTCGTGCACTGATCTTATTTTGAAAAACATTGTTGTTGTTATTATTATTATTATTATTATTATTATTATTATTGTTATTATTATTATTATTATTATTATAGGTGGTTATGCTTCTTTTGTTCTCGGTGTTCGCAGGTATATTTTAAGTTGGTTTAAAATTCATGTTACAAAAGAGTTAAAAAGGCTTTTTTTATTTTTGTTTCTTTTTAAGTTAATTAATAATGCTCTTCCTTACCTTCTAAATCTCTGACCTGGTTTTTTTTTTTTTTTTTTTTTTTTTTTTTTTTTTTTTTTTTTTTTTGGTGTTAAATTCACACTTTTCAACGTGATGTGCCTATGTGGTGAGGAAGGGGCAGGTCCCTTAAAAATTTTAGAATTTTTTTTTTTTTTTTTTGTGGGGATTGAATTCACAATTCCCTCAAAATATCTTTGTTAAAAAAAAAAGAATAATAATAATAAAAAGTTCAAAAAAATAAAAAATAAAAAATAAAAAAAAGTATTGTAAGTAATAAATAAATAAATAAATTATTTATCTGAATTGACCACTCTTGGCCCCACCTCACCCTCATGGGCAGCAATGATGCGAAATATTTTGTTTAACTCACTATAATTATTATTATTATTATTATTATTATTATTATTATTATTATTATTACTGCATGTTTGGATAATTATAGGTGAAGATTAAATGATTATATTTTTATATTTTTTATGCTGTTTTGCGCTTCAGGAAATAACAACTATAATTTCATTGTTTTAGGTGACAATTTATTATTATTATTATTACTATTATTATTATTATTATTATTATTATTATTATTATTATCACACTTTGTGTACAATTCACTATCCCCCTCCCCCCACTTTTGAACAAAGGAATCATAGTCTAAACTCTATTATTATTATTATTATTTACAGAAAGGTGTTAGGTAATATTTCCCGTCCTACGAAGGAGATTTTATTTCATTAGTTACAGATTTTAATATTAAATACTTTTTTAATATTGTATTGAATATATTTTTTTTTTTTTTTTTTTTTTTTATAGATACATCGTCGAGTGGCGGCGATGGAATGTTCTCCATGATGAAACCAGTACCTGGGGGCGGTATGCCCGGCGTAAGTAGAAATTTAACGTACTAAATTTGGGGAGGTGAATTATAGAAATATTTTGACAAGTTTTTTGCCGGTGTACATTATTATTATTATTATTATTATTATTATTATTATTATTATTATAACTTTCAGGAATTCCCAATGAGTGGAGGCCCCGATGGTCCAATGAGTGGCCCAATGGGCCCGAGTGGCATGGGACCTGTTATGAATGGTGACGGACTAGACGGTATGAAGAGTTCTCCTGCCAATGGCCCAGGCACCCCCCGAGACGACGGTGGGGGAATGGGAGAGTACAACCTTGGGGGATTTGGGGGTCCACCTGACAGTGTAAGTATATTTGGCTTTTGATATAATGTAAATATTGTAAAGTACAAGTTTGCACTTCATGTGTTATGTTCGGTTTGGGTCGGGTAGCAATAAGAAGGTTTTTTCGTGGCTCAATTAGAATAGTAATTATTTTTAGTGATGTTACAATGTTTTATTTTGGGTGATTAGGTTTATTTATTTATTTCATTTTTATATTTTTTGTATGGGTAGTTTTTATGATCTTTGTAATATATATATATATATATAATATATATATATATATATATATAATATATATATATATATATATATATATATATATATATATATATATATATATATATATATATATATATATATATAGGATTTTATGAACACACACACACACACACACATGAGGTTTTTCACTATAAATAATTTGTTATTGATAAATTTTTTCCTATAAGTTTTTCTGAGTCAGTTTGAAATTTCCTCTCATGATTATCTTTTGCTTTCCTCTTATCTGCTTATCGTACGTAAAGAGCAAAGAATTTGAAGATATTATTATCATTATGAATGATATTTATTCAAATTTATTTATTTATTTAGGTGTTCTATGACTAATGTCAAGTGATTGTTAAATTGATGAAAAGAAATCTTTCGTAATGATAATTTGTAAGTCAGATGTTAATCGTCTGAATAGAAGAATCTTCCAACAA
>SEYY01003321.1:92500-125000 GCA_009176605.1 Armadillidium nasatum
ATTTTCAATAAAAATTTCAAAGGCAGTTAGTCATAGTTTTATTATTCACCTGTTCATATTATTATTATTATTATTATTATTATTATTATTATTGGACTGTTAGAGAAGACAACCTAAAAAAGCATTTAGTTCCCTCATCCTTAAATGGATTATAATAGTGGAAAGGAGACCTATACCGTGGCATCTCTTTCATAATATACTGAGAATTTGATTACTTTTTAAAGCAATTGAACAATAGATAAATTTTATAACCAACGAATTAGAAAAATCTAAAATGTCTTATACACACCTCCTTCAGATTTGGATTATCTGTGAAAAAAAAATGTTCAGTGTGTGTGACTGTGTGATTAGTTAAATGAAAATGGAAAGAGGTTCCTACAAAGCTTGAATTCAAGGTTCTTTGCGTTAGAAGGAGAATCCTAGGCAGTGCAGATGGGGATAGAAGGAAAGAACTAAGGAGTGTAACCTTTGATGTAGTTCTGAGAAATTCCTTATAGAGATTAGAAAACTGTGGACAAAACGTTTGGTTCCGAGTCACAACCTCCATAAGCTTAGGGTGTGGATTTGGATGCTGAAATAAGTGAAGCATATGAGTTACTTTCTTGGAAGTTAGAAAAGCTTTGCTTTTGCTTTAATTTCGTTAGAAAATCGTTACTTTTGCTTTAGTTTCAAGGCTATGCTTTGGCCATGAACGGAAAGCTTCATTAGTGTTATGTAAACCCTTGTTTTCGATTATGTTCCACTGAAAAAAATGGTGTTGCAAGTATTTGGCCTTGTATTCAGTTTCATTAACCTTGCTTTAACTTTTGAACGGATGAGGTTTATAACGGTGCGTGATATTGATTTTAAATCTAAAGGAGGAGGATTAGAACACGTGACAAATTTATTCCAGTTGGTTGATGTGAGGGGGGGGGGAGGAAGTGAGTTGATAATTTAAAATTGAGGCAGAGGGAATTTTCTGCAGTTTCACTTCGGCGGGGAGATATATAGATTCAGACTAAGAGTTGTCGATTTTGCCAATGCCTTTTCTTCCCATCTGTCGAAGTAAAACGGCCGTAGTATTTGTGGGAAAGAAGCGAAATTCTTGAATATTAATCCACACGTTGATGTTATCTGTGACAAGTTGAACCCGTCAGTCTATGCAAGTTCAGCTTACTTCAATTTAACAAAAAAGATGAACAATCGAATGGACATACAGTGAGAATTTTACAATGTTTGAGATGGTCAATGACATCGATAGTTAAATCACATTGGAAAAAATGGACAGTGAAAATGATCTTTTTAGGGATATTTCATCCAAAGGAAATGATCACATGAAATTCATATTTTTTGTATAAAAATATGAATAAAGCAGGGAAAATGTCAATATAGTAAGTTAAAAGAGTTACTTATTTAAAGCAGTACAAGTTGGGGACGAAATTTATTTTTAAATGCCGGGGAAAAATGTTGAAATGAAACGAGAACTAATTTTTACTTCATGTTTTCGTGAAGCAATTACCAAATGCTGAGAACCACAAATTGATGTAATGGTTTTAGATTTGGACATAACATACGAAGTCTTTGAGAATCAATAATGGGTTACGGTGAATTTAAAATTGAAATTGATATTTTTTAAATGAGATTGGTATAGAAAAAGACTTCCTAATCCGAGCAGAATAAAAATATAAAACCCGAAAGACAATGAATATAAGAAGGAGAAACACAAACATAAACCAGTTAATAACAAGTTCCATCTGAAGATATCACTCCACTTTTTAATTTTTTTGTAGATTTTATGACTCCATATTTTTTAGCTGCTTGGCTATTATACATTTCGAGTTTTTGGAGACAATGACAGTGTAAATTTTTAAAGATATTTCATTCTCCACACTTTCAAAAAGGGCTGTGTGTGTGGAACCATTGTGAATCAATCAGTAAAGCGATCGAAATGTGTGGTGAAAGTCCCTGGCTCGATCCCTCGTTCGAATTCTTAGACGTAACTTCTTAATGAACTCTTCTTCTTGAATCTGGCAATGTCCGTGTGGAACGCTTAAATATATATATATATATATATATATATATATATATATATATATATATATATATATATATATATATATATATATATATATATATATATATATATATATATATATATATATATATATATATATATATATATATATCGCCGAAACTGCTTCTCAGAAAGACCAAGAAAAAAAATACCAAAAAAATTTTTTTTAAGGAAGGTTTGAGTTGCTTTTGATATATTTTACGCTGCAGCAAAAGATTCAGCGAAATACTAAAGAAAAAAGGGTCAAAAGACTTCGAAAAATGGGAAGATGATCATCAGCTTTCAGTATGGAAGCTTTACTACCGTGGCTCAAACGGTAGAGTGATTGACTCACATACTTAAGGGCTCCGGTTCGATCCCACTTGGGGATCCTAGGTATATACTATCTAGAAAAGTTCCTCTCCTCGAATAGGGCAATGCCCGTGAGATGTGAACTTTAAGAAAAAATAAAAAAAGATTAGAAAATTAAAAGATTAGAAAAGTTATAAAAGGTTATACCCAAAACGTCGACAGGTCAAATTGTCGACACTTTTGAAAAAAATTCTGTCGATCTCTTTTCAGTTTGAACTGTCTAGGATTTGTTAGACCGATGTCGTATTTTTTTTTTTATATATATCGATGCAATTAATAAGTAAGCATATTTTTTATTATAATAATAATAATTATAAATATATTATTTTAATTGATATAATATTTTAGTAAACGCATGGTACACGAACAATTGTCTACTGGGGGCTCCTCCCTCCGTACCCCACGACCCGTGAGTGGTGATAATATAAATCTATCGATTAATCGATATTCTATTTATTGTGTCCACGATTTGGACGAGTTTTAAAAAAATGTTGTCGGCCCTTTGATCTTACCAAAACAAGTTGTCGACGTTTTGGGCGAGTGACAAAATTTTTTTTAATTTTGACCTGTCGACTATTTTCCCTGTCGAAGTTTTGGGGCAATCCCGAATTAAAAATGTTTCCAAATCTTCAGGACTATTAAAAGCAGAACTAAAAAAAGATAAAAAGAGCAGAAGCCAGTTGAGTTTTAGATTCCGTGGTGTCAAGTTGTGCTCGATCTTCGTGCTATATGGGTTGATTTTATGTTATATGTTTCTATACTTATTTTTTTTTGTTATGTTATCCCGTATGAAGTGTGTGTGTGTGTGTGTATGTATGTATATATGTGTGTGTGAGTGAAGTGCTCTTTTTTATTATTTATTTTAATCGAGGTTTTCAAAACTGTAACAAAGTTTGCTGCTTAAATAAGATAAGTGTTTCTTTTTAATTATTTTTTTCCTTTTATCTTTTTAGTTTTTATTTAATTAGTTGTAGGTAGGTATTTAGATTATTGCTATTATTTTATAAAGTCAGTTAATTCATAGTATACTGTTAGTTTGTTTTGTCGTACTTTTTCTTAGTTTTATCATTTCAGTAAATTTATTTATTATTTATTTTAAACCGGTTTAAAAGTTTATCTATTTGGGTAATTATTATCTAAATTTATTTATTTATTTATTGTTATTTGAGTGTGAATTAGTGTTTGTGGTTATTATTCTGAATGGCATGTCTGCGTGTTAGGGGTCAGGGGGGTAATTAGTGCTAATTTCACATCTGTTGAGCTTCACCTTTCTAACTCTCCAAGCATTCTACTTCTATCTGAGGCCCAGTTATCAAGAGATTCCTTTACTAGTAATCTAAAAATCTCAGACTATGATTTATTTTACAACTTTCACCTTAAAGGTAGTGTTTGTGCCTATATAGACCTTAACACACCAGTAACACTTCTCGAAAATCTTGAATGTCCTAATTTCGATGTTTTATGGCTTAAAATCTTTATTCCTACTGCTACCATTATTTTGTGTTTCTGCTACTGTTCCCATAGTGGAACAGTCTTTCAAGTTCTTTTTGAATAACCCACTACCTCTCACAAGATTGTTACATCTTGCCCATCCAAATGTTGAGGTCCTATATTTTGGAGATTTCAACGTACACAGCACTGACTGGTTGGGCTCCTCTCATACTGATACAGGTGGGGGGGAGGCTAGATCATTCATTATTCTTAATGATCTGGAGCAATAGATTAGGGATTTTACACACATCCCAGATCTTCCTAACCAATTCTTAAACACAAATTGACTTCTGCTTCACCACTACTATTTGTGATAACTATACTATTTCTCCCCCTATCAGTAACTCTGACCACAATCTTGTAGCTCTTGAGTAAAACACTTTCTCTCCAGCAGCTCCACTCTGCCCTAAGCGTACTTTAGGTAATATAATATTTATATAATATTTACTGCTCTCTGGCAGGCATTGCGTCCCTTCTTTGCCAACTATTCTTGCAATGAAACCTGCTTTGACACTGAGGTTGCTTCGGTGTCCGCCGAAAGAGTGGTCGAGCAGCAGTGATATCTGATGGGATGGCAATTAAAGCTCATTCCCTCTTCAACTTAATATTTTTCTCCCCCAAATCCATGGTTTGATGGTGCCTACTCTCGTACCCTTCAGGAGAGAGACAGTGCGTATCGAGCGTGAAAAACTCTTCTTCTCCTATCATTCTTTCTAATTTTCATTCAACTCGGAATCGTTGCAGGGATATACTTCGACATGCCAAGAATGCTTTCACCAAAAGGAAGTTCGCTGACCTCATTGGTTCTCCTACTAATAAAAATTTTTGTCCTCTTTCCAAAAACATCTCTAACAACTTTTACAAATCTTTCTTTCCTCCTCTTATTCGATCTGATAAATCTGTAGCTAACACTTCTACTACAAAGGCCAATCTTGATGGTGTTTGATTCCGAAATGGTGCCCATCCTCTTTCAACTCTACTATCTATGCTATAATGATAATATTTTCCCTCAGTGCTGGAAACGCGCATATGTTCAACCGATCCCGAAAAAAGATGGCCGCTCTGAGCCTTCTAACTATCTCCCAATAGCTCTCACTTCTATTCTATCAAAAGTCATTGAAACTTTCCTCAACCCGCTTTCTCTTTTCTATGGACACTACAACAGCAGGTGCTCGAGGGAGTTGACTTCTCACATTCTACCACCATTGCGTCGCCTCCGCACCACTAGGGTTGCCTTGCTTTCGCATGAACTTTGTGTGAATATTGCAAACTCTAGGCTTGCAAGTTGGGGTACCTTCTTTCCAGCCACCTCTGTTCTATGGAACTCTCTAGCTTCTTCTGTTTTTGCTGCTGTATTTAAGCTATCTCTTTTTAAATCCTCTGTCTGCGCCCACCTGTGGGATCTACGTTAGACTCGGGAATGAGTGAGTTTCCTTTTATTCTATAATTATGCCCTCTCCTAAAAAAGGGCTCTGCCCGTGAGTAGTGATAGCATGTAAAATAAAAATAAAATATAATAAAGCAAAAGGACGACAGTTAGATGTTTGAGAAGCAGTCTCTTTTTTTTCGGCACTGGTTGAATTAACGCGCACACCCAGCAGGATTGAATGGTCGGTCGAATTCGATAGGTGCAAATGAAATAGTCTTCCAAAGCAAAATGCAAGCTCCGTAGCCCAAGTTTAAAGAATCACAGAAGGTATGCCATCGCAACCTTAGCATTAAAAATGAATTTTATGTGACACGAAGAAGAGAGTTTAAAAATTATCCGGGATGAAATATAAGTTTTATGAGTTTCTGGAGTTTAAATTGAAGACTACAGTAATTTCAGAAAGCTGCTTCCCTGCAACGAATTGTTCTGGAACAAGTAGAGTTAAGTCAGTTAGTTTTAATTGAAGGGAATGGAAATTAAATATACGCATAAGAGAAATTTACCTAGGATACGCTTTCTGCACACTCCGAAGGACTCTTCCCTTTAAGCAGTTATGATTATATTGAAAATTAAAGATAATGACCTCAAATGAGACCAATTAGCAGAACCGAAATGCCAAACCATTTCGTCGCTGAAGGCAAGCGACGCATTTCCGAAAGACTTTAAGGAGAAGAGAAGGAAACAAAAATAAAAATGTGAATGAAGCAACCCAGAAGACGAAAGAGTTTAACAATATAAGGAGAAGATCGGAAATTGAGGGAAGGTCTAATATGATCTTCAAGATCATCAGATGTAAGGGTAGGGATCTGCACGTACCCTGTTCAATGTTATTATGAACAGAAAAATGGCATAGTCAAGTTCACCAGTTGTATCTTGAGAATTTAAAGAATGGCATTGCAGGATGTGATGACCATTGAAATTGGCAATTGCCGAGACTGGTGATTTCAAACAAGGGAGAAGTCGAAATTATACGATCTATTTTGGGGTATGAGTTATCGAAAAACTTTTAATAATTAATCGGTCGAGTCCGAAGACATTTGCAGAATGGATAAATTTAGTCCTGCAGTAGATTGGCAAGAGAACTTGAGCCATGAGCTACAAAATTCGGAAGACACTAAATCAGAGACATGAACGAACAACGTTACTCCTATGTATACTCAACCACCTTCTCTGACTGAAAATTGAAGATAGGGATAATAAGAAGGGAACAGAGTAGGGTTAGCTCTCTCTCTCTCTCTCTCTCTCTCTCTCTCTCTCTCTCTCTATATATATATATATATATATATATATATATATATATATATATATATATATATATATATATATATATATATATATATATATATATATATATATATATATATATATATATATATATATATATATATATATATATATATATATATATATATATATATATATATATATATATATATATATATATATATATATATATATATATATATATATATATATATATATATATATATATATATATATATATATATATATATATATATATATATATATATATATATATATATATATAGGTAATTTCCGAGTAAAATATTTTTAGTTGTAGTGTACGAGTATTTACCCCGGAAAATATTTTTAAAACCAAACTGTGATTTTTAACTTTTTCAATATTTTTATTTTTTTGCATAAACACATTAAAATTACATTACTACAATCAATAATAATAATTCGTATTGCATTCTCTATACAAATTATTTTTTAATAACTATTAATAATATAACAAAATAGCAATAACAAAAAATTTATAAATATTAAAATGCTAAGATTGACAAAATATAAATAATTTTAAAAAGTAACAGATATAAAAAAAAGAACAAAATTAATTAAAAAAATATAAATAAATAAAAAACATTTTTTAAAAACGCCTACACCACAGTATAAATAATATAATTATACAGTATTTAATTATACTATGACTACATTGTTTCCAGTACTTTTTTGTAAAATATATCGTAAATAGCGATGGTCATACGAAAAAGAATCGCCGATATATATATATATATATATATATATATATATATATATATATATATATATATATATTATATATATATATATATATATATATATATATATATATATATATATATATATATATATATATATATATATATATATATATATATATATATATATATATATATATATATAATATATATATAAAATAATATGGAAGAACGGCATATACCTTTCGTTGGTTCGCTCTCAAAAAAAAAAATAAATAAAAAAAAAATAAAATAAAATAATAATTTCTTTTTTCAACAAACTGCACTCCTTTTCCTCCATGCTATAATTAAAATTGCCCTCAATGTTACAGTATGTGGAAAGGAATTATTCAATACATGAGTGAGAAAAAAAACATTGACTACCAGCAAAGTATAGAAGCAGTATATTAATAATGAAATCAAAAATAGCAATTTTGCTTGCTGTAAATTATGATTTAGGTCACCAATTCAAAATTCAAATAAATGAAGTTAAAAAGAGAAGAAACGCAACTATAATAGTGGTAGTGACGTCACCCAAATGGCCCTCAACCGAAAAAAAGCAGCTAGATTGAAATCAGTTTACTAATCATTGACTAAAGTTGTTTAAAAATGACGTCTACGTCTGCCGTTAGGCAGAATTTTATAACATTAGATTATATTATTATTAACTAATACATTTATACTTTGCGAGAAAAGAAGGAGAGCATCACCAGATCTCGGAGCGTGTGGTTCACTCGCTCTGAACTGGTGGTGGCCTGAAGGGCAGTATTTTGTCTGCCTGGAGGGACGCATATGCCCTCGTAGGTGAAGTCCGCTCTCAGAAACAAAACAAAAAACTTTGCGAGCAAAGGCTTTACTCTTTTTAATAAGCGTGATTAAAATGGAAGTTAAACTCCAAATATTTCCCAAATACAAGTATTGACATCATATAGGTTTTTAAAGGATATTTTCAAATAGGCAATACTAATAAATTATCACTTTTTTAATTATGTGCAATTATTACACCATTATAACATGAATTTTTTCATATTATATTGAAATAAATATTATAATTCTTGCTTCTTTGAAATGTATCGACTTTCTCGTGTTACAAAATACACATTGCTGTCCTCTTTATTGAAAACAATTAAAACTTTTTACAAACCTTCTTTTGAACAATAAATTTAATTTTAAAGGCTACTCAAATATCATATTTAGCAGTAAAAAGAAAAATAAATATGTTTGTATCTGGTTTGAGCTCTCAATATCCTAAAGTACTGTGTATTAACCGCTGGCAACAAGCAGCACCTCCTAAATGGAATCTAAAAAATAAAGTGAAAAATGTGAAAATTTAAGCTAATTAGCATCTATTCGTTTGTAAAAGATCTATTTGGTCCCTTTGGTCAGACATATTTCTAATACTACTCAATTTTTACATTAAACCCGTTTCTCTAAAGGAGACCAAAAGGTCTCCATATATTGTATTATAATGAGGTTGAAGTTGAAACTTTTATAATTTTTTTCCTTTTGCAAATGTTCTACCTTTCAAATTTTTAAATTGTCCCCTCCCTGGACGCTCCAAAACGAGCAAAGATGATTCCAAGACTGGCTGCTCCCGTCATGGCCTTCCCCCCTGGCTAAGGGCCTACATCAAAGACATTATGTTATTTTCTCTTTCACATTTAAAAGTTTATTACTGGGAATTAACTACACATTAAAGCAGTAAGTAAAAATATAGTCGATGTTGCATCAAAGTTTAGTTGCATACAGCATTTCTTATTCAATAAAATAATAATAATAATAATAATAGTAATAATACTGATCTTGATTTTATTTTGATGGAATCTTCAAAATTTTATTAGGTCAAGAGCAGTTGGAATAATATAAAATGGCTCCAAATAAGGCTCCTCACCATGCCTCATTATAAAAATAACTTTATTTAGATATCATCAAAGGGTAAACTTTAATATCATGCAGCATTTTTAAATGAATAATTGCCTTGAACAGAGGTATTTATTCTCTTAGGTTGATGTCAGTTTCCATTTGGAAACAACACTGAAATTAATATACTTGGGTGAATATGTGAAGCCTTCAGAAACAATTGTCCTGTGAGTAGATTCTTAGTATTAGTTTATATTATGGTAGATCAAACTGGAAAAAGAGGCTGCCAATAAAAATTCGTGATAAGTAAGGAAGATTATATGGCCTAGTGGGATTGTATAAATATCATTATGACAGAAGGATAAAATGAAGTAATAGAAGAGCATGATGAAGCTTTGATGAATGCAAATAAAATTGACAGGTAGTCAACGAGTGTCAAAAAAACATGATAGTGTTGCCTAATTGGAGATTTTTCCAACATATTGAAATCGAATGCTTGCGTAGAGTAGACTGAGGTGGAAAGGAAAAAATATATAAAAAATATTTAAACAAAGTGCGCACATACACTCACGCATATATATATATATATATATATATATATATATATATATATATATATATATATATATATATATATATATATATATATATATATATATATATATATATATATATATATATATACTTCATAATAAAAATAATTTCTTGAACAAAATTGCTCCTGTTCTTATTATTACTATTCTTTTTATTTTCTGTACCACCAGCAAATAATATTTAATATACAAAATTTAGAAAGTTTTGTTGCTTTAGTTAACTTGATAGTATTATTAGAGTGGTAGAAAACTTAAAAACTCTCCAAAAATGGCATCATTTTTATGGTGAAAATGAAAATAAACATTAAGGACCTAGGTTGATAGGTATACTAAGCCTACCTGTAAAAAAAGGAAAAAAAAAAAAAAAAAGGAAAAAAAATAAAAAATAAAAAAATTCATGAAAAGGAGGTACATATTTATGAAGCTTTCTTTTATTCAGCATTTTTCAGTATCTTAGTAAAGATACATTGTAATTACCTCAATTACGGAGTATAAACTAAAGCCTCATTAAATTGTTATGATCAAAACCAATGACTTAACTGTAGGCGTACTTTTATGCGGTACCTCATAAAGTAAGAGTTTTCCTTATGTCATTGGGTACAATTTTATTCATTTTGCTGCTTTTAGAAAAATACTTTAATGCTACAGTTGCCCATTTGAGCACAAAAAGTTTTGCCATTCAAACTAATGAATTTTTAAAAGTAGGCTAGAATTTCACCTAAATACTTGAGCAAAGAAATAAGTTTATTTAATATCTTCTGTGAAGTCATTGCCCATTAGCTTGGTATCGTGCTCTATATGCAAATGTTTTAGGGAGTTTGGAAACCTTTGTCAAGTTATTAAAATAAAACTAATGAAAATATGGTTAGGCTTAAAACTTGTGAAATGATAAAAGATAGGGTTAGGGTTAAGTTAATCTTTGTGATCAAAACTATTTTAAGAGCCTGCAGATTTGTTAACTTTAGAATGGTGATATTCAAAAATATTTCAGAATCTAGTACATTTTTTGTACTGAATTCAAATATCTTACTAGATTCTCTGAAACTTCAGGATTTTGAGGCCACAAAAGTTAAAATTATTTTCATTTAATAAATATATATTCTACTACATCTACTACATAGTAAAAGGCTTTCTCACCTAAAAGATAAAGGATTAGGATATATATATATATATAATATATATATATATATATATATATATATATATATATATATATATATATATATATAATATATATATAATATATTTTTTTTTATTTTTTTTTTTTTTTTTTTTTTTTTTTTTTTTTTTTTTTTTTTTTTGTTTAAACTTTTTTTATTATACTTTTTATTAATTTGAATATTTTGCATTTTTATTTCTTGATATAAATGAATTTCCAGCTGGCTGGGTTATACAGACTTGCAGAATTTTTTATAATTAATTCTAGAATTTTGAATTATTTTGTTATTAATCTACTCTATAAAAAAAAAATTAGAAAAGCAAATAATATATATATATATATATATATATATATATATATATATATATATATATATATATATATATATATATATTATATATAATATATATATTTTATTATTTTTTTATTTTTTTTTATTTAAATTGCATTTGATTTAAGACATTTTTAAAATAAAATGAAAAATATTTTAATAAATAATGGAATCTTTCAAACTTCTCTTAGTTAAAAATCATTATTATTTTTCTTTCTTAAAATCAGTCACCTTATGTCGGTAAAGGTATAGAATGTTTCTGAGTTTCGATGTTTTGAAAATATCGATATTCAAAAATATTGATATATCGAAACATCGATATGCCTATTCAAATATTATTCTAATTATTTATATAATTATTATTATTTAGTTTTCTAGCATACCTTGTTTGACTTATCATAACCTGAACTACCGAAGTTGCCGTAAAATACAGGCCTAACCTATACAAAAACGTTGTAATGAGATACCGATTAAAATCGAAATATCAAAATATTGGTATAAAAAATATTGAAACAGAAACATTCTATTACCTAAGCCCCTTATGTGAAATGGGCACATTGAATATTATTTTTTGACTTTTGAAAAATTTAGCATTCAGAAGCTGATATTTTAACTGAAGATAGTTCAATTGTTATAAGATTTTAACTCTATATCTCAAATTGCTATATTGAATTATGACAGAATTTTAAATAATGAAACCAGAATTTAATGTTATAAAGTACTATATACAATTAGAAATAAAAATTTTTTTTTTGAGTCAGGTTATGTGGTTTAGTTAAGTAAAGCTAGAGAGGAATTTTATTCTAATCACCTTTTTAAACCTATCCTAGGTAATGACCCAACATGCGAAAGCAAACCTATACTGGCCGTTTTATAAATTTTGGGAATTTTAAGATTATAAATCTATATCTTATTTCAAAATATTTTTCTAATGGATTTCAGATATCATGGTTTTATGGTTGCTTGTTCATTCATATTTATAGGCAACATTACAGTTTATAATTCTAAACATTTTGCTATCTCTGTTTCTAGCTTTCAAACATTGGTCTGACTTTTTGAGATTTCTATTAATAACTATATAATAACTAAATCAGTCCTTTTCTTTATCAAGAGAATCTAATTATTTCCTAATAAGGATACACCGATTAATCATTAGATAATCAGCCTAATCGGCCATTTTACTGATTAATCGGTAATCGGCTATTCACATGATTAATCGGCCGATTGCTTAAATCCTTTACCAGAACAAACCAACCTTTACAAGACTATTTTATAACTGCCAAGTTAATCATCAGATAGCTTCGACACAGTAACAAATAACAATACCAATATAATTCCCAAATTGTTTGTCATTTTGTGCCTGGCTGCTATTATGGCTTTTGCCTTTTTTTTTATTTTTTGACTTTATTAAGTAATCATTCATAAATTATGAAACATTAGCATATTACAATTGACTCATTATTAATATAAATACTACAAATACATACATACAAATTGCATAAAAATACTACTAAATTTTGGCAGTTTTCCATGTTTTCTGTTTATACTGTTGCCTCTTCAATTCATGTTGTCTTCTATCTAAGCTCTCAAGCTCATCAGTATTTAAAGTTCAATACTCTTAAGTTATAATGCAGAAACATAAGAGTTTCCCCATTTTCAGGACACAGCCTTTTCCTTGTAGGTTCATAGTACTAAAAAGTCTTTCACTCTCAACAGATGATGGTGGTGCGCTTAGATATTTTGAAGCCAAATTGCTCAATATTGGTAAAGTCTCCCGTGTCTTTTTCCACCAAAGTAATGGGTCTTCGCTTCTTTGAAGTGTTGGTAGGAGTTAAATATTGATCCAGTTTCTTTGCGCATCTACGAGTAACAGATTTACTCCTCTTGAGTTTGGGTTGCACATCTGTTGTACTTGCAACGTCTAAGTCTGAATTTATTTTCATAGGCTTATTTGACTCAAAATCATCTAACAGTTTTGAAAGGGAAACAGTTTTAGGTACACTTTCATAAGTTTCATTATCTTGATCATCATTAGAAGAGCTGTCTCCTGTTTGACTATCAATAGAATTTATCTCAGATTGATGTTCTACAATATCCATAACCCATTTCTTAATAGTGTCTTCTTTAATGTCATCCTTTTGAAATTTCAATTTAAATCTGGGATCAAGAAAAGTAGCCAAGCACAGAAATTTTTCATTTATGTATGATGCAAATCTTTTTTCAGTTGATGCACTGAATTCTTCAACAGTTGAAATAATTCCACTAAATTCACCAGTATGTTTGGTAGCTTTTAATAGAAATAATCTGAGAGCTAATATTGTAGGGATTATCATTGATATAGTTGATGTTCTGTTACTTGATTCTTTGCTGATGTCTTCAAATGGACTTAATAACTGGACAACTTTTTCAACAATTGTTCATTGGTAACTTGATAAAGTTGGAATGTCATTGTCAACAGCATACATTATAAGAGCTTTTAGCTGTTCTAAATTTATTTTCAACATATTATATGTTGAATTCCAGCGAGTAGACACATCTTGAATCAGTTTATGTTTGTCCTTTTAAGCTGCTCCTGGATTTCAGTTAATTTCCTAAATTTTTACTATTTGACACATCAAAATTGGTGAATCTAGTACATTTTTTGTACTGAATTCAAATATCTTACTAGAGTTTCTCTGAAACTTCAAAATTTTGAGCCACAAAAGTTAAAATTATTTTCATTTAATATATATATTCTACTACATAGTAAAAGGCTTTCTCACCTAAAAGATAAAGGATTAGGATATTCTGTCGTATTTTGCCTCAGGAATTTCCCTCTTAAAGACCAAACAATAAATGGTGAGCAAACTTGTACTCCACCTAACCTTTGTAATACTTTTCTATTTGGGAAATGTCCTGATAAAATCATTTGTCATTTTTATGATATAGCTCCAAAACTTCCTGAGATAAATCCAGATGTAAGAATCAAAGAAACTGATTTACAAACACATTCATCTCATGGTTTTTTAAGATTCCAAAGATCATCCACAATATCTTTGTAGTTGCCAAATCTATAATTATTCTCCAAGAAGTTTAGCAAAACCTATTGAAAGATTCCTATGTAGTTCTTCAGTTTGGCTGAACCAACAGTCATCCTTTGGTTTGAAATACCATAAAGATCACCCCCCTTCCATTGATTATTGCATTACTTATTTTTGGGAATTTTATTCCCTTGAGTATGTAAACTTTTCACTTTTTTTCATTCCATAGCTTTAGCTAAACTCTTCACAAGACAAAGATTTATATGGAGGGAAGATACTTTTTTTATTCTCATCAGGTGTTGTATTGTGACAACATACATTATTTTTTTTTTATATTTTATAATCAAGTGATGCATTGTTACAACATTCTTCTTTTCTAGAGTAAGTGATGTTCACTTTATACACTGCTCTGGGTGTAATGATATATATGGTCTCTGCTGCTCCCCTCAAAAAGAAAACTGCTATACTTTGTAAAACCAAGTTCTTGCCTAAGCAAGAGAGCATTGACTTTGAAATCACCACAAATATTCCATTTGGCTTTGTAGTGGATTTATTTCGATCAGAAGTTTCATGCTTGTATATGTTTCTTACATATCAGAATGAGAGGCTGACACTAATGTAACTTGCTTCCCTTATAAAGTAGCACAGTTTTCTATGTAACTTTAAGAAGAATTTATAAAGTATTGTCAGTTGTTTTCTGCTCAGGACAAAGTACTTTTATAAAGTATAAATGTTTAAAAAAAAAAAAAATTTCCATATTCCAAGATAAAAACTAAATACTTAGATTCTCTAAAAATACATACATTTGTTTTTGTGTTACATTTATATCTTTGTTTATTTGATTTTAACCTTTTAATTTGGTACCAAAAATTTTTACTTGCCTTTTACAACAGTTCAAATCTTAGACAAGGTTTTTAAGGTTAAATAAATATTGTTCAGAAGATGAAAGGTTAAATCAAGCTTTACATGATTGTTACTTTTTATGGGTTCTTTTTTTTTTCACTATTACTATGAACATCATTTTCTGTAAGCTTTGGAACAAGCAATTTTTCACGTATCAGTGTCATGGGCGATGATAAATTAGGAAATGTCACAGTAAGCTTTGATTTAGAACTGGTCTGAAATATTTGAGGCAAAAGTAACAATCTATAGAGGGATCTAGCTTTTCATCAAATTTTCACATATCATGTCATGGGTGATAAAATTAGGAAATGTCACAGTAAGCTTTGATTTAGAACTGGTCTGAAAATTATAATATCATTATAATAATCTTTGATGAACCTAAGAATTGACTGCACAAGTGATGCAACATAAAAGAGGCTCAATTTTAGTATTAGTCACTTTCTGACTTTTCATTCAAAGTAAAGCTCGGAAAACTTCAGTAAATGAAGTAAAATCACATATATGATTTAAAAATACCTTCACTGCAATAATAATGTAAAATCTGAATGGTTAACAATTTATAGGCATGGTGATACTTGGTATTCTGAATATCAACTGGCAAGGATTTGAATAAATGGCATCATTCAATAAAGTTTTGATATGTCACATTATTCTTTACTAGATTTGACTTAAGAGTAATCGCAAAATATTAATTAAAAAAAAATAACAAGAGGTATTTTACTGACAAAAAATATCCTTTCTTAGTTACTGTAAATTTTTTATGTACTACAATGTATAATCTTAAAGAAGGAATAACTTAAAATCTAAGTTTCCATTTAATAAAGTTGTTGTTAATTTTCTTTTAAGACTTTTTAAAATGTGTAAAGTTACAGTTAAAATCCTTAAAATTTTGTTTTTGTGGATATATATATATATATATATATATAATATATATATATATATATATATATATATATATATATATATATATATATATATATATATATATATATATATATATATATATATATATATATATATATATATATATATATATATATATATATATATTATATATATATATATATATATATATATATATATATATATATATATATATATATATATATATATATATATATATATATATATATATATATATATATATATATATATATATATATAATTGCATTTTTCTTTCCTCAGGTATTAGTATGTCTAGTATCAAACAGGTAATAAATGAGGCTGTGGAGAAAGGTAAGGAGGTCTATGAGAAAGGTAAGTGAACATCTTTGGGACGTACCTCTGTCACCTCCCCAGCACATTAGAGTTAACTTCAATTATGTTATGGCCTAAAGACAACTTTATACTTTTTTATAACTTTTTTTTTTTCTTCAAAAGGTAGTACCATTGTATAGACGTTGCCTTTAATCAAGAAGGGTTATCTGGGAATCAAATGTGGCCTTTACCACATAAGCCTGATTCCTTATCGCATATATTATTCTGAAAGTATCTATATGGAAAAATAATTAAACTTTACTGTGTATAAATGAAAAGTATGAAAATTTCTGTATGTATGAGTATGCAAGCTTTATTACCATGCTGAAAGCTTCTTGAACTGTAATATTAATAGTTACTTCCCTATGTTGGTTGGTATAATCTTAGATTATTGCTAATTAATCCCAGTGACTAGGTTAATGATAGAAAATTTTTTGGGTTTATCATACATTCATAGTTCTCTCTCCCTCACCCATATTAAATTTTTTTTTTTTAAGTAGTTGAAATTTTTTAAGGTTAGATATTCAGTTTTATATTTTAGATGCATCTTTATGTAGCTATCTATTGGTATAGTAAATGGGAAATGTTCTATAATTTTACATTTCAAAACTGCTGATTATTATTAGAGATTAAGGGTTGCGTGCATATATATATATATATATATATATATATATATATATATATATATATATATATATATATATATATATATATATATATATATATATATATATATATATATATATATATATATATATATATATATATATATATGGACTGACCGGGCCTCGGTCTTGGCCAACCCCAGCCATTTTTACTCACCTGTGCCCTGGCTCAGACTAATAATCAGGTAAAACATGGGTTTTACCAGCTGGGGTTAAAATTGAAAACTATACTTTTTAATGGTGGATTAAATCAAACAAAATAAGAAAATTATTAAGATTTTTCTTCTTGCTTTTTCAATATTTTCTTTTCCTTTTCTGTTTCTTTTGAATGCTCCTCTTCTGCTTGTGAATGTTCATCTTTGTGTTTTGATTTTAGATGCCCCCATAAAGATTTGGTTGAAAATTTTTAATTGTGGCACCCAGAGGCCCTCTTAATGCAGACGTTACATTTATCTATTTCGAGCCTATCCTGAAACATTGTAAAGTACTCCAATATTGCTGAAACTGATCTTTTAGTCATATTGACTTGAAAGTATAAACAAAATAATTTTGAAATAATGTAGCTAAATGATACAAATTTGATACACAACAATAAAATAACAATGATATGTATAAATATGTTTTATTGATAATTTTATATCTTACATTTTTTTAAATTTTAACTTAGGGTCTTACCTAAGTAAACCTGTTGAATAAGTTGTGAATCAGAAAAAAATAAAAAAAATTAGTAGTTTTTTCAAACTTTTATTAATACAAAATCTAATTTTTTGAAATTTTTTTTTCTGAAAAGCACATATAATTATTAAGTGAATGTTGACTATTCTACTCCTTCCTTATAATTAAATCTAATTTTCTTAACCTATAATTTCAGTGCTTTTGACCTCTTTACAAATTTTAAGTAACCCCAGCCAGAGCCCCGGCCGTGGTCAGTCAAAAAAAAAAAAAAAAAAAAAAAAAAAAAAAATATATATATATATATATTATATATATATATATATATATATATATATATATATATATATATATATATATATATATATATATATATATATATATAATATATATATATATATATATATATATATATATATATATATATATATATTTTTTTTTTTTTATTTTTTATTATTTATTTTTTTATTAAATTTTAATATTTTAATTTTATAAAAATTTTTATTTTATTATAAATATTATATATATATATATATATTATATAATATATATATATATATATATATATATATAATATATATATATATATATATATATATATATATATATATATATATATATATTAATGTATTCTTATTTCTCTACAGTCGAGGAACTGTTAAGGTCTCATTTTTTTTTTTTTTTATAAAATAGTTTTCTTATAAATAATTTGAAAAGAGTTTGGAAATGCATTTTCAAAAAATATACACTGATGATTCATCTGAAAATGATCAAGGTTATACTACTACTACATGTAGTTGTCATTTTTTTTTTATGCATAATATAAATTGTGTGTTTGTGTGTGTGAAGCATGATTTGTTTGTTTTTAAATAAGTTATGATAATTACTTGACCTTCATTTGTTTGTTTAATGCTGCCACATTCTTAAACTAACATCTGTTTATTGAATATATCTTGATGATTAATATATTGTGTTTATATTTTTTTTATTTTTTAAAGAATTTGTTTTGCCTAATAGTAATAAAAACTTGAAAATTAAGGTTTTAAATTTTTATTTAAAATTTTTAAAGATATTGAAGAAAATTGGAGAAAAGCTGAAGAAGAGGACAAAAGACATGTTGTAACATGAAAACTTTTAATTGTTTTTAGTTTCATAAAAATTTAAAGGAATATGATACAAAATTTTGACCAATTTATAGGACTATAGAGAAAGAGGAGAAGCATCTGAAGAAGTTTGCCAAATTGAGATTGAGGGATTCTTATTTATTTTTGAAAAAAAAAAAAAAAAAAATTTCTTCCTTAAATTATGTGAAGAAGCAACAAAGTTTAATAATTCTGATACTCTCTTTGAAGTTTTAAAAAAATCTGAATTAACATTTCTTTTATATTTTTTTTTTTTTTTTTTTAACTTACGTAAACTTTAAAAATAAATTCATTTACAGAACCTCCAAAATCAATACCTTTTAAGTCTAAAGGTTTTTAAGGATATATGTTATATTACTTTTTTCTAAACTTATATCTTTTTACCTTAGTATCTATATTCATTTGCAGTATTAAAGTTTTTGTAAAGATATTGTAAGATACAGGTCCAAAAAATTTAATTGAATTTAGGACCTTCGTAGGTAGTGGTCATGAGTATTTTTTAGTTTTTAAAGAAGTTATAATAAATATCAGACTAATATATATAATATATATATATATATATATATATATATATATATATATATATATATATATATATATATATATATATATATATATATATATATATATATTATATATAATATATATATATATATATATATATATCTGCTAATTGATATTTTATGAAATTGTTGAGACCAGTTTTATGCAATTGTTAAATACTAATTATAAAAAGCTTACTTTAAACCAGTTTATTGCAAAATATTTATATTTTTATTTTTAATAGAATAGATTAATGTCTGAGGCCTAGTATTAGTTTTTTTTAATATATGACAATGAATACTTATATTTGCTGTTTGTGCATAATTTCAGTTTCATTTGATTCATGATAGCAATTAGTACAATTTTGTTCCTTTACTAATACACTAATTTGTTTGGGATGATAGAGGTCCTTTTTTTTTTTTATTGTATATATCAATGTTATATAGTTTGCAAGTTTTTGTCGTTTGTTAAATAATAATGTAATTAATCCTTTTTGCACATTTAGTTCGTCAACCAAATCCAATTCGTCTTCGGGATTTGATTCGACAGATTAGATCTGCAAAAACAGCTGCAGAAGAGAGATCTGTGGTTAATAGGGAGTGTGCATTTATTAGACTTACTTTCAGAGAGGAAGATTCGGTATGGAGATGCCGAAATGTGGCCAAATTACTCTATATTCACATGCTGGGGTAAGAGAAAATATTCATTTCACTTGGTTTTGTTTTAAATTTTTTCTCCATATGTAAGTAATCTTATGGGAGTCATACAGAAGAAAGAAAGCCTTACTTATACTTCATACTTTATTGAAAATATTTTGGTTATCTTCTATTTTTCTATATAAATCTTTGATCATAGCTAGTAAATTTTTTTTTATTTCTCTCAAAAGAATGGCAAGTAAAATTTTGTGAAGCATTTCAAAACAGTAAAGCTTTGAAATGCTTTTAAAACATTTTTTGAATACATTTTCTTTTTAAAAATTGGTGATGATATAAAAAAATATAATTTTTTTTGACTTTAAATATTTATAATCTTTTTTCTTCTTCTAAGTTTCATTGATTTAATTAATAAAATTAAGGCATAATTCCTGTTAATTTTAAGTCGCAGTTATTTTTAGTTTCCTCCTTATATTGAAGTTTATGAAATTTTGCATTTTTGTTGATGGATACAATAGCTTGAAAACATTTTTAAGATTTTAATTCCAACTTGCAAATTTGAACAAATTTCCATGTAGCTTCAATAAACGATTCATTTTTACACTTACTACTACTACTACTACTACTACTACTACTACTACTACTAAGGAATTGATGTAACTTGTACCGCAGTAGAAATTGACAGTTCAAAACATTTATTCACATTAGCCACTACAAATTTTAATTCATTTATGTTCTTAATAAAAATAATTATAATTATAATAGTACTGCAACAATCTTTTGTGGTAGTTTCTTCATTTTGACATTTGATAGCATCATAGAAGTTAGTTATGATTTATATACCACATAAATATTTTAAGCCTTCTTTTGTGATCTAACCCCATTCCAGAGTTGAAATAAATTACCTGTAGTAGTAAAATTACCTTGACAAGGCATAACTTTACAGTACTTTATAGAACTGTATTTAGAGGTAATGAAGTTACGTTATTTTTCTGTTACAGGTATCCAGCTCATTTTGGTCAGATGGAATGTTTAAAATTGATTGCTTCCCCAAGGTTTACAGATAAAAGAATTGGTTACCTTGGAGCAATGTTATTACTGGATGAGAGACAAGATGTTCACTTGCTTATAACGAACTCTCTTAAAAAGTAAGTGAAGAAGAAATTAAGAGGTGTTTTATTCCTTTAATATCTGGAGAATCTTTAGTATGGTATTAGTGTCATTTCCTTAAATAAACTAAAAATAAGTAAAAATATTTTGTCATACTTAAGATTTCATCTAAATTTTTTGGATATGCAAATTCAACTTACGCAAAACTTATGTAATGTAAAAAAAAAAAAATGTTCCCAAAAAGATGAAAACTTTGCATTTTAATCAGTTTAAAAATTCTATTTTCATAATTTTAAAATATGATTAAACTTTATATGAGACTGAGAATCTCGAATTTTAAATTACTTTTTGGATGAATTTATGAAAAGAAAAGTTGTCAAAATAAAAAGTACCGTTTTTTTTTGGTAAAGAGGTAACACAATAACCTTGCTCTTTTAACAGTATCCCAGTGATAAAAGAAGAAATATTTGATATATCTAATTGTTACGTCAGCTAGATTGAAAGTATTGTTCTAATGCACAGTATTTAATGATATACACAATCATTTTGCTTTATGATTAATTATGGAGCAGCTGAAATTATCATTGTTAGAGATTATTGGATGCTCTGAACAAAACCTGAGAGATTTCTAAAACTGGTTTTATTGATGAGTTAAACTAGCGATTACTTAATTTGCTAGAGAATTAAAAATAGATTTTGTTTTTTGTATAAGGAAAAGAAAAATGTTTACAAATAAACATAGGAGGCATTGCTATATCGAATTTTAAATATTAATTTAATTTGTAAATTGAGTACAATATAAGGTAGTATTATATAGAGTATGACATGTCAATTATCCAAAAGGAATTTTGATAAGTACAGAAAATCAAAGAAATAAATTACTTATAACCAATATATATATATATATATATATATATATATATATATATATATATATATATATATATATATATATATATATATATATATATATATATATATATATATATATATATATATATATATATATCTAGTTTAGTCGATATTTAATTGAATCCACTTACAAAATAAGTTTGCTGAAAAATGAAGTGTTAGTTTAATTTTTTTCAAGAATTGTATATTTTTTCTGTAATGAAATTTAAATGTTTTATTTTTATAGTGACTTGAATTCATCAACGCAGTTTGTTCAAGGGCTTGCCCTTTGTACTTTAGCCGCAATTGCCTCTCCAGAAATGTCGAGGGATTTGGCTGGAGAAGTTGAACGACTCTTAAAATCTTCAAATGCTTACATCAGGAAAAAAGCTGCAGTCTGCGCCCTTCGTATTATTTGCAAAGTCCCTGAACTCATGGAGATGTTTCTTCCTGCCACAAGATCTCTTCTCACGGAGAAAAACCATGGTAACTTTACCAAAATTTATATTTCTAAATACAGTTAAAAAATCTTTATATGCAGTGCTGTATCCGGATGTACGATTCTCGGATACATTCGATACGTTAACAACCATTAATAATAATAATTTCATAATTTTTATTTATAAGAGTGGAAAGAATATATATTAATATATATATATATATATATATATATATATATATATATATATATATATATATATATATATATATATATATATATATATATATATATATATATATATATATATATATATATATATATATATATATATATATATATATATACCCCTTTTTTTTACCTCTTCATCCAGGAGTTCTAATCACGGGGGTGACTCTTATTACTAAGATGTGTGAACAGTCCAAAGATACACTATCACATTTTAAAAAGGTATGCATTGTTTTTTGCTAACTTAATTAATTTTATATAGTCTGTAGAATGAAGAGAGAAATAGCTTTTTTTTAAAGATTTATTATTATTATTATTAATTGGAGTGCTTTTGTTGAATTACGTGTTTTGCTTGTAGGAATAATTCATAATGCTTATTACATGCAGCAGTTATAGCTAATACTAATCACATGTGCAGATATTATTATTATTATTATTATTATTATTATTATAATTATTATTATTATTATTATTATTATTATTATTATTATTATTATTATTATTATTATTATTATTATAAATTATTATAAATTATTATTATTTGTCAATTGGAGTGGCTAAAATTAAAGACTAAAATCCAAAAAAAATATTATTACATTATCCTTTGTAAGTAAAATTATTTAATGCACTTATTGCGATACATAGTTTCCCCTTCACATTTAAGATAACATTGAAAAAATTTGGCCTACTTTTACAACTTACTGCATTATAATTACTGTAGACGACTTTAGCCTTTTGAAATTAAGGTTTAATTAACATTTATTCATTCTTTTTTGTTAATCTTTTTAATTTTTTTTTATTATTATTGTAAATAACTGTAGGCCTTTAGATCATGTAATCCCTTAACACCACATAGTATCATATGATTGCTTAAACTAACTGTGTATAATTGTTGCTTCTTTTCTTTGTCCCGGAGAAGGAATCCGAGAATTCAGAGGTAAGTAATTTGTTAATAAATATTTTAGTAAAAATAATCTTATATAAAGTTACTATTACTAGTAGTAAAATAATTATGAATTGTTGAAGGATAAGAACATTATTTAAATAGCAAATGTGAACGGTTTATTAGTCTTGATAACACTCACACACCAGAAACGTCCAAAAATTTGTCTTATATTACCTAAATAACGTATAGAACCTAAATAACGTGTAATTTATCTTAACCTATAGAACGAATTTATAACACATTTTCGCATTCTGCTGTCTGGGTTATAAGACTTAATAAGCTGTTCAAATTAAGTTAAAAAAACAAAGAAAATTTACAAAATTATGTGAAAGATTTGGAGAATTATAACTGCATTTTATCATTAAATTTTCATTTTCTTTCTTAGTTCAGTTAACACAAACCAAGTAGAAATATAATGTATGCAGAATTTAAATACATCATATCATCATTACTGACTTTAATCATAACTCTTATTATAATAAAGTTCCTCTACTACTGTACCAAGAATATTGGTAGTGGCATTGTCTCTGCTACAGTTGAAATAGTTAAAACTAAATATCTACAGTAGTATTTAAGCAGAAGAAAGTTTTATTTATTATTGTAATTAATAGTAGTTTCTTAATTCTTGTTCTTTTTTATACTCGATTAATGAATTATTTTTTATCTTTCGTTAGATTGTTCCAAACCTTGTTCGAATTTTAAAAAGTCTAATCATGGCTGGATATTCTCCAGAGCACGACGTTCAAGGAGTTTCAGATCCTTTCTTACAAGTATGTTTATAAGTTTTTTTCTTGCCCATTATACTGTAAGGAAAAAGTTTTTATGTATGAGTTAGGGTTTGTTAAATGGTTGTAAGTTCGTAATTATTTAATCCTCTTATAGTAGTGGTGCGTATATCTAAAAGACTTAGTGTCAACTCTATTTACATTCAGTTAATTACAAGTGTTTGCTATGAAAATAAAAAATGTATACCCCTTTATGTAACCCCGTTTTTTTTTTTTTTTTTTTTTTTTTTTCTTCTTCCCTTAATTTTAAAGCTTCTTAAATCATGTGAAAAGATTCAAATTTTATATATATGTATTATATATATATATATATATATATATATATATATATATATATATATATATATATATATATATATATATATATATATATATATATATATATATATATATATATATATATATATATATATATATATATATATATATATATATCAGTGATCGTACGAGATTGAAAATTCTTTGGAATCTGGATTACGTTTTATTTTCGGGATCATGGATCGGTATTTTGAATTTTTTATTAATGTATTGACTTTCACTGTCCACTGTTACTATTTACAATAGTGGCAAACCCAGTTCCTGATAGCGTGAAGCTGCAGGTTTTTTTTTTTTTATTATTTAATGAAAATAAAACGTGACATTACTGCATTATAATTACTAACCCTGACAATAAAATTGGAAATGTTGTGTGGTGGTTGCATTTATCATTGAAATTTTATGAATATTCTTTTAATTCTTTATCTAATTGTAAAATTCTATGGCCATAAAATAATCGGAATATCGGGATCAAAATACCGGGATTTTTCGGGATTAAAATTTTCATATCGGGATCTGGATTGTGAATCCCGTACGATCACTGATATATATATATATATATATATATATATATATATATATATATATATATATATATATATATATATATATATATATATATATATATATATATATATATATATATATATATATATATATATATTCCTATTAACATTTTTGGTCAACCTTCTTCCTTATTCCCTATGTTAATGCATAAGTCTTCGTAGTAAAGTTTACATCCGCACTCAAAATGTGTTGGAAGTAGACGCTTGAGTCATTGATAATATTTAATTTTTAAATTATTTTTGGTTTTTTATATTTCCTTAAAAAAAAAATAATGAATTATTTAATTCATTTCCATAAAAATGATTTAATCTTCTTCCTACAATTGGTTGAGAGATTCGAATACTTTTATAAATTTGTTTGATTCTTTAGTTTAAATTGTCACCAATGGAAGGATGGGGTTTAAATGATGGTTTCTATATTATTATTATTATTATAGGTGAAGCTGCTGAGGTTGCTTCGGCTCTTAGGGCGAGGCGATGGAGACGCTTCTGAGACAATGAATGATATTCTTGCACAAGTGGCTACGAATACAGAATCTTCGAAGAACGTTGGAAATGCTATTCTCTATGAAACTGTTCTTGCAATAATGGACATCAAGAGCGAAAGCGGACTTAGGGTCAGTATATTGGGGTATCTCAGGGTCAGTATATTAATAACTTAGGGTCAATATATTAGTATCTTAGGGTCAGTATATTGATATATTAGGATCAGTATATTAATAACTTAGGGTCAGTATATTAGTATCTTAGGGTCAGTATATTGATATATTAGGGTCAATATATTTAATATCTTAGGGTAGATATACTAATATCTTTATTTGAATGGACTGTAACTAATATTTTGACTTTTTTGTTCTAGAATCCTTTTTAGACTGAAAAAAAATTTTTTTCTCCTAAATGTAAGATATTTCTTGCTTGGTTATTCAGTACATATCATCTGCAATTTTCACAATGTAACTTATATTAATGAATTAAACATAAAATTATTAAATGCTAAAAGTTTAATTTACAAAAAAAAAATAAAATTATAAATAAAATAGAAGATAAATATTCTAAAATATTTATCGCATTTTTCATTTACATTTAAATTTCAAATAAATTTTACCTTTTTTTTCTAAGTTAATATTTAAAAAAAAAAATTTCGTTAACTAGATGAGGTACCATTCATCATTATTACTGTTTAAATTTGTTCAATTCAGTAAGACATAAAATATAATTATAAAACAACATTGAGGTTGGAAATGAAATGAAATGTTCATTCTAAAATATTTGTTTTTATTTCAGGTTTTGGCTATTAATATCTTAGGAAGATTTTTATTGAATGCTGATAAAAATATAAGATATGTTGCATTAAACACTCTCTTGAAAGTGGTGAGCGCTGATAACGCAGCTGTGCAACGTCATAGAACAACTATTTTAGAGTGTTTAAAGGTAAATTCAAATTCATATTTTTGGGTCTTTTTTTAGTTTAATACCTTAAAACTTTTCAAAAAAAAAAAATTTTTTTTTGTCCTACAAAAGTAACATAATGGAATATGGAATGGGAGGGGGGTGGAGGGAAAAAATTATAACACTATAACATCATTGTCTGTGGAATAGTTTTAAGCTCTCCTTTGGCTCCGTCTCTACACCCTTATTTTAAAACCCCGCAGGGGAGTTTAATGTTTCTCACATAAGTTCTTGTTTATATATATATATATATATATATATATATATATATATATATATATATATATATATATATATATATATATATATATATATATATATATATATATATATATATATATATATATATAAAATGTCATTTGTTTAATTTAATATTTTACAATAAATATAATCTTGCTCCAGGATGCTGACATTTCCATACGACGACGATCAATGGAGTTGTGTTTTGCCCTTGTTAATTCTGCAAACATTCGTTCCATGATGAAAGAACTTATTGTTTTTATGGAGAAAGCCGAACCTGAATTTAAGGCAGTTTGTTCCTCCAAGTGTGTCACAGCAGCAGAGAAGTATTCACCTACTGTTCGCTGGCACATTGATACATTGCTTAAAGTTGTTAATGCAGTAGGTGTTTTATTGTTATTTTTATTATTTTGTGGTTAATGTGTTAAAAATCAGTAATAAAGATTTTTAGCGTTTTTAGAATGGGGAGGAAGAAGATTGAGGAGATGATATGATAGTGTAATTGAATATTGTTAGATAGGATGTTTAATTGAGTTCTATGTTACATATACCATTTTTCTTTGAAAACTTGTTTTATGATCGTTTTCTGTTTGCAAACATTTTTTAACTCTGGTCCTTTTTCCTTATGTGAGAGTGGAGGAAAGTCGTCATGCTGATAGTTAAATATAATAAATTGACAAAATTTAAAAAAAAATACCTTAAGATAAATTACATTACAGGTAAATTGTAGAGAAAATCGAGTAATTAAATGATCCTTTCCCCTCCCCCCCTTTCCCCCCTCCCGCCAAGTATACTGAATTTCGTGTGAAAATGTGTTCTTCAAAGAATGAGAAAGGATAGTAGTTCTAGATTTCTTTGTATGGTCTTTAGGAATATTAGTCATTGCTTGCAGTAGAGGCAATTAGAATATGTAATTATGTAATATATGTGTGATCATTTTATTATTTAATGATTTTGTGAAGTACTTTATCGTCTTGCTGTTAATATTATAAATAAAATTTTAATAATTATTATCAGGCTGGTAACCATGTTCCTGATGATGTTGTTGCAAGCACCATTCAGTTGATTTGTGAGGCTCAGTCAGAACAAGCTTACACAGTCAAAGAATTATGGAAGCATCTTTCTATAGCCAATTTGGACCTCCAACCTTTAGTGCAAGTAGCTACTTGGTGCATTGGGGAATATGGAGATCTGCTTCTAAACAGTTGAGTATTTTAAGAATGGGAAGTTCTCTTGATTTTTTTTAGTATAGATTCTTAATTAATTTAGGTGTTCTCCATTCTTGAAATTTTGAATTTAAAATTGTTTGCATTATTAAATTTAAAATTTTTTTTTTTTTTTTTTTTTTGTAGGTGAAGAAGTAAAAGTAAGCGAAAAAGAATTAATAAGAGTGTATCACCAGATCCTTTGGTCCTCGCAGTGCTCAATGATTACGAAGGAGTATGCACTAACGTCATTTATGAAACTTTCTTCAAGAGTGCAGTCAGAGTCTAAGTAAGTTTAGTGATATCTTCATTTAATAATATCATAGTTAAATTTAGATATGACTTTAATTTTTTTTTGTTGTTGCTCTTTTTATTTATGCCATTAGTATTATTATTATTTATGATGAAACGTTTAAAGTGATTTAGTATAATGTTTTTAAAAAAAAAAAAAAAAAAAAAAAAAAAGAGAGAGAATTGGATAATGAGTGTAGCAACATTTGTGAAGTTGCCAAGCTGAACTCCCAAGTGATAAACGTTTTTAATTTTTTCCACATCTCTGAACTAAATAAAAGATCGAAGAAATTAAATAAATGTTTTCAAGCCATACTAAATTTCAGTGGGAAGAGTTAATATTTTGTTCTGGGTGAAAAAAAAAAAAAAAAAATGTTAACCCTCAAGACCTAAGGAACTAACGATCATGAATGAAATATCTTCATAGGTATTGAAAAAGAGATGTTAACAGTATTAACATAATTTCACATCAACTCACGTGTCTGTTTCCAAATTGTAAATTATACGAATGCTCTAGTAACTTGATTATAGTTTAGGATCCATTTGTTTGGATTAAAGACGTATTTCGGATTTCATCCGAACTCCTAGACCTTAAAATGTTGATTTTAAGAGGATGCAAACGTGTACATATAATTTGCAGATTGTAAATGGTTTCGATCCTGGATGGACGTTAATAAATGTGTATATAACTTTTTGTATTTTATTTATTATTGATATATTTTTTATCTTATCTTTTAATTCCTTGGCAGTGCAATTCAACAAATTGTAAGCTCCTTTGGTTCACACATCCATATAGAACTGCAACAAAGGGGTATAGAATATAATCAACTATTTTTGAAACACAGGTTAGTAATTTATATATATATATATATATATATATATATATATATATATATATATATATATATATATATATATATATATATATATATATATATATATATATATATATATATATATATATATATATATATATATATATATATATATATATATATATATATATATATATATATATATATATATATCACTCTATAATTTTTAAAAATTGAATTGTTTTTTATATTTTTGCCGTTTACAGTAACTTAAGGGCTCCTCTGTTGGAGAGAATGCCTCCATTCGAAGGGTCAAGACTTCGAGCCACGCAAAGTTTGGTGCCTGATGGAGGAGGGACTATCCCAAATGGCATTGATCAAAGTTCAGAACAAGAGTCACTTACTTCAACAAATGCAAATGAGTCGGTAAGATATTATTATTATTATTATTATTATTATTATTATTATTATGTTGTGGATGGCTCAGTTGATTAAATGTCAGGTTTTTGATGTTGGTTAAAAAAAGCTGGGTTATCAATTTTATTTGAGATTTGAGTTCAGTTCTGGATGAAGTTTTAAGATATTTTTTTTTTCTGTTCACCTTCATAAGGTTCTGGCAGGGAGTGAAGTAAAATAATTATAAATAATAATTATCATCGTCATCATCATTATTATCATATTATTTATTTGTATATGCCCCCTCCTTGAAACGGGCTCTGCCCTTGAAGTTGTGGTGAACTGTAGAAAAAAAAAAAAAAAGTTGAAGTAGAAATGGTAGTATTCTTATTAAAGTTCCATTTGAAACAATTGGAGGAGGTTTAATAATGAGATGTATATCTTATTTGCTTTATTTTGTTTTTTTCTTTCAGAAAGCTCTCTTAGATCTTTTAGGTGGAATAGACTCCATGGTGGTTAGTGAGCCATTATCTATAACTCCGGTACAGCCTCCTAAGACCTCTCATCTTTCTGACCTTACATCTAATCTTAATTCAGACCTTATAACCACTAATTCATCCTCATTGTCTATGGGCATTAATTCAAATATTATGGATATTTTAGGTAATATTTTTTTTTCATGTAAAATGTTTATTTGATGTAATAAATATATTTCATTTGTAATTTTGAAATAGAATGCTGAATTATTATTATTATTTGACGGATATTTGTTTTTTATTTCACAGGCAGCTTAGATACTTCAAATTCTTCAGCTCCTATTGTTCCACAGCCGACCATACCCAACCCCCCTAGAGATCTTAATCTTTTAGATGGACTTCTTAACAACAGCATAGGACAACCGCCTCCTGCATTATCAGCTACTACAGGATTGGCCCTTAACAACATTCATACTATGAATAATTTTGATCTGCCAATTATGAATAGTGTTCCTGTTAATAATATGTTAAATAGCGTTCCCGCGACTAATGGCATCATTACTTCTCCAGTAGATAATATGATTCCTTTGTCTACCAAGTCTGAAACTTCTGTAGGAATTCCGAAGATGACAGCGTATGATAAGAACGGCATCCGGATTACAATGTCCTTCGATAGGGCGGACACATCTACAATCATTAACATGACTGCTTTGAATTCATCCTCTGCCCATATAACTGAGTTTTTGTTTCAAGCTGCCGTGCCCAAGGTAAGGAGTAGTGGAAATACTTCCTTTCTTTTATATCCTCCAAAGATGCAACGAACCTATTTAAAAATTAGATGTTAAAATTTGATACGTTAAAGGTTCATATTTGTTTCCAAATTGTTTTGTACTGTGCGATTAGTAGTTAAAAATATACTCAAAAATTCCAAAATGAGAAAATTATAATCTTAAAAATATTTTTGTTTTTTTTTAAGTGAGTTTTTTTAAAGTTTTTTTTTAGCTTCAATATGTAATTGCAATTTTTTCTGTAATGGTAAGCACTTACTTCATCAGAGAGCAATAAATCGGGTATTTTATTTCTCAAGTTTGCAAATAATTATTATTATTATTTAATTAATATTATTATTAATATTTAACGATCTTTGAGAATATATATTGAATGTTCTTTTTCTCGTATTAGTCAATTCAACTTCAGCTTTTGACGCCTAGTTCTTCTACGATGAGCCCAAATGCAACTCTATCTCAAGTTATCAAAATTACTAATCCTAACAAGGTAAGAAGAGTATATATATATATATATATATATATATATATATATATATATATATATATATATATATATATATATATATATATATATATATATATATATATATATATATATATATATATATATATATATATATATATATATATATATATATATATATATATATATATATATATATATATATATCTTACCTCCAGGTATAATAGGGTTGGAGGGTGGAATTTTGCTTTTAATGAAGTTAACTTCTATTCTATTATACCAACAGAATTAATTTACAAGTATAACCACTAAATATCTTAAATTTAAGACCTGTGCAGGAAAATACTTACATTCTCGTCACTCGAGTTTCTTCAGTGATGTTTAGCCAGAATTGCAACTTTTACAAATCAAAAATGGAAAAAAAAAATACTCTTGAAGAGCTAGAATGTTTCTGTATTTGCAAGTCTTAGTATTTTATTACTTATTTGGGTAATTCTTTTGAACTATCCATTCACCAAAAATTTGTATTTTATGGTACTTGTCGACGCGTTAAGATAATCTTTTGTCATATGTAAATAGTAACTTTCTGAAATTCTCTTTAAATTAATGACCTGTATTTTTTTTTTAATGTATTTTTCTTAATTAAATATTTGTTCAGGATAAAAATTTCGAAACTTCTCTATTCCTACTTTCTATTAACGACCTCATCTGCTTAGCTATTCTTTTCCTATGTCAAAGATTCAACACTATTCTTTTATGCATTCAAATATTCTCCTACTTTTACATTTAAGGTTACTTATCTTTCTTGATTTTATTATTGCTGATCTGGATAGAATTTTGTAGTGAAATCTCCCTTAAGCTTGTGACATTCAGTTTTTTTTTTGAAAGAAAAAGAGGGCGCCATTTCCACCCGATTTATAGAAAAGGTCAAGTTCAAGACTCAAAGACTTATTA
>SEYY01003321.1:130000-132500 GCA_009176605.1 Armadillidium nasatum
AAAAACGCCCAAAGTAAATTATTTGTGATGCCTTAATTACTTTTAATATCGCATTAATTATCGCTTGTAAAATTTGAACAGTGCCTAAAAATAAGAGGGTTTAAAATATTTTAATTAGCGAGTTTGTAGTTTGAAATTTAAATTATACTGAAAATTTTGAAATAGGCTAAGGTCCTATCACAGCCTAATATTATTTAGATTATGGTCCTATTATGTTATACTATTTTTTATTTAAAAAAATTTTTTTTTTCATATTATATAGTACTAAAATTTAATTTGTCATAATGAATACAATCAAAAAGTTTGAGAAATATTTAATAAATTAAATAAATCGTATGTTTTTAGTCATCGTATGTTTGGCAGTTAACGGGTATGCAAAAGACATGTACAGAAAATTGAACTTTTATTTTACTTGTAGGTTTAAAATTTACCGCTATGCATTTTTAAATTGTGAAAAAATATTCATTCAATTATGTTGACGGAAAAACACTTAGTTTAAAAGCTTTACTTATTTAATAAAAAAATAACTGTACAGTAATATATTTATATATTCATAAGTATGCTACTCTAGGGTGGTTTGAGATTTTGGGAACTCCACGCCTGATGTTACTTAATTAATGAGTAGACCGACTCCAAGTTAGGAAAATAGACAAAAACTAGTAATTTGGGGAATTTGCAACGCATTGAAATTGATATTTATAAGTTGTAATTTAAACAGTAAAGATTTGCAAGTGATGAAAATTTCTTGTAAAACAAGTACTGTACCCATCACCAATCCAAATTTGGCAAATTCAAACCAAAAATGGAAAAATTAATGTGAAAGGATGTCTAGATGGGGCACTCCTAATAAAAGGATGCCAAAGGATAGGATACGTTACCCAGATATGTAATGGTTTCACTAACCCTATTTTTGTCCTGGCAATGCCTTGTCCAACGAATTATCTCCTAGAAAACAGGTCTCAACGGATCTCTAGGCAGCTTATGCTTCTTCAAAGCCAAACGTTCTTCTTGAATTGGAAGTAGATATAGCCAAGAAGTGATAGCTGTACTTCTGCCTAATCGAGACTCGTTCATCGATGTCTGAATACAAGATTTCTTAGTAGATATAAATAATAATAATAATATAATCGTTAACATATGCAGCTCGATGAATATGGTAGTCTGTGCCACTAGACGAAATGAGTATTGTTATGCAACACAGTAAATAATCAATACCGATAATTGTTAACAGCATGACGACAAAAAAGTCTAATATATTAAAACCTGTTTCCAATTTCCAATTAAGAAAACGATGTCAAAATTGTTCTCCCTTCTTCAACAGCACTTGTTTTGGGAAGTCTGTGATAGTAAAATTTGGGTTTTCTTGTAAGACCCTAAAATCTCGGGCTTTTAAGTCACAGCTACTAAAGCCACAGCTCCAGTCCTACAAGAAATTATTAAATTACATTAAGGAATTATTATACAACGGAGAAGTAAGAAAAGATTTACTACATTTTATTCTTATACTGGTAAGCAACAAAAAATTTATAACTTTTTAAAGATGGATGGTTTACGATATATATATATATATATATATATATATATATATATATATATATATATATATATATATATATATATATATATATATATATATATATATATATATATATATATATATATATATATATATATATATATATATATTCAATTTTGTACATACGACCTTTTGCAATATCAACGACGGTTGCGCTCATTTTCAGAACTTACGACCTTTTGCAGTATCAACGACGATAATTATAAATATATTCGAGATATATAACCTTTTGAAGTATCAGTAACTACATGATTTCATATATGACATACGACTTTTTGCAGTTCAGTATCTTCACATTTGACACATACGACCTTTTTCAGTTCAGTATCTTCACATTTGACACTACGACCTTTTTCAGTTCAGTATCTTCATATTTGAAACGACCTTTTGTAGTTCAGTATCTTCACATTTGACACATACGACCTTTTGCAGTTCAGTATGTTCATATTTGACACATACGACCTTTTGCAGTTCAGTATCTTCACATTTGACTCATACGACCTTTTGCAGTTCAGTATGTTCATATTTGACACATACGACCTTTTGCAGTTCAGTATCTTCACATTTGACACATACGACCTTTTTCAGTTCAGTATCTTCATATTTGGCACATACGACCTTTTGCAGTTCAGTATCTTCACATTTGACACATACTACCTTTTGCAGTTCAGTATCTTCATATATGACACATGCGACCTTTTGCAGTTCAATATCTTCATATTTGACACATACGACCTTTTGCAGGTATTTAAAATAAAATATCAATATAAACAATTCTGTATTTATTGTAATGAACATTTGAGTATTACATGTAAGTACATTAAATGTAATTCTAAAATGATATTTTTATAAGTACATTTGGTTACATTTTAGGTACAATTTCGGTTAAGTTCTAAGAACTTTATTTCATATTTAAACATTTTC
>SEYY01003321.1:145000-155000 GCA_009176605.1 Armadillidium nasatum
TCCTTTCGGGGTTCAAGAGACGGCATATTTGCTACGAGTTCTGATGCCGCCTGAGCCAATCTTGCAATTTGAGCTTCGTGGAGCGATGGGGTTGTCCCTTGAGGGGAGTTACCTCCCATGGGAGATCCCCCAACTGGAGAACCAGAGGGAGGAGGATAATTTAACCCCGGGGACTCGCAACCCGCGTTCTGAAAAAATACACAAGATGTATGCCTACTTAGATCTGATGACCGTTAAAAAGCCGTTACAAATTCAAAATTTTAAAAATTTGCTTTAAAAAAAAAGCATTTTTTTTTCATTTCAAATCACAAAACGTTTTCATTATGAAAATTTTTTTTAATTGAATTAAAAATAAAAAAAATATTCCCGATAAAACTTTGATTTTTAATAAAGAGAATATGAATAAAATAAGGAAAAAAAAATATTTAAAAAAAATATATTGAAGAAAAAGTAGGTAAGTAGAATAAAGAAAATGAAAAAGTTTTTTTATTTATTTTATTTTTATTTTTTTTATTTTTTTTTAATTTTTGTTAAATTAAAAATACGATTTTCGAAATATAAAAACGTTCATTGCAGTTATTTATTATTTAATCTTTTTAATTATCTAATTAAAAAATCTTCATATATATATATATATATATATATATATATATATATATATATATATATATATATATATATATATATAATATATATATATATATATATATATATATATATATATATATATATATATATATATTATATATGAAGATTTTTAGGTAATTTTCCTACTTTAACTGAATTTTAAATTAAAGAAAAAAAAAAGCTAAATCATTATTTTTAAAAAGACACTTGGTAAGCCATTGACAGAAAGTCCCAAGGCCAAATATGAATTTCTTGAGCAATATCGGCTTACTAAGCCTGCCAAAAATTATATTATACAGTTCGGAAGAAATTAAAAACATTGACGTAATAAAATTGTTTTGTTTCTTATTAACAGAAGTTAAGACATTAAACACTAAGTAAAATAATAGCGAGGTCACATGCACTTAAAAATAAAAAAAAATTAAAAAAATATATATATATATATAAATGAAGAAAAATAAAAAGGAAATGTAATATTACCAAAAAATAATGATAATAATTTTCCTTCAAAAAAATAAATTTAAAAATCAATTTTGGTTTTAAATACGATTTTGATTTTGATTTTTTTTTTTCTCCAATTTTTTTTAATTTAAATATTAAGAAAGAACGAAGTATTATGAGAATATGACGAAAATTGATGAAAAAATACGATTGAGATTTATATTTATGACTCAGGCAACCATCTTGTTATTTTTCCAGATAAGAAAAAGAAAACAACATAAAAACCATGGAAGAAGCAAAAAGAAAGAAAACATTAAAAAAAAAAAAACAAGAAAAAAAATTCGAGTAAAATCAAGCCAAAATAAAATCACGGGAAAGAGGATAGCCAGAACTGTCCGTTATTAATTGTTAACGAGTTAAAACATGTTGGAAGAAAAATTTCTCTCTCTCTCTCCTTTTCTCCCTTTCTCTCTTTCACTCTCTCTCGCTCTCTTTTTCTTTCTCTTTCTCACTCTCCTTTTCTCTCTCTCACTGTCTCTCATTCTCATCCTTTCTCTTTCTCATTTTCTTTCTCTCTCTCTCTCTCTCTCTTTCTCTCCCTTTCACACTCATTCTCTTTTGCTCTCTCTCTTTCTCTCTCACTCTCTTTCGCTCTCTCCCTTTCTCTCTTTCTCGCCCTCTTTCTCTCTCACTCTTTTTCTCACCTTCTTTCTCTCTCACTCTAACTCTTTCTCTTTCACTCTCTCTCTCTCTTTCTCTCCTTATCTCTCTATCTATCTTTGTCACATAAACAAATATTCTCTCTTTATATCCTTGAACTATCTCATTCAAACTCTGTAATATATATATATATATATATATATATATATATATATATATATATATATATATATATATATATATATATATATATATATATATATATATTATATATATATTATATATATGTGTGTGTGTGTGTGTGTGTGTGTGTGTGTGTGTGTTTAACTTATTCTATAAACTCTTCCCCTCAAAACAAAACAAAGAAAATCAAGATTTTAATTTAATAAAAACATTTAAAATAAAATATGTAAATAATAATAACTAATAATAATAATAATGATAATAATAATAATAATAATAATAATAATAATAATAATAATAATAATAAAAATAATACCTTCATTATTTGTAGAAAAAATTCAGGATTTTTATCTGGACCCATTCCACTTTGGCAATTCTGCAAATATATATATATATATATATATATATATATATATATATATATATATATATATATATATATATATATATATATATATATATATATATATATATATATATATATATATATATATATATATATATATATATATATATATATATATATATATTATATATATATATATATATATATATATATATATATATATATATTATATATATATATATATATATATATATATATATATATATATATATATATATATATATATATATATAATATATATATATATATATATATATATATATATATATATATATATATATATATATATATATATATATATATATATATGCGCGGATTGAATTCCTCCCAGTGCTCTGAGAGAGTGTGTGTCTCAGCTTGGCGCCTGTCCTCGTTCAACTCTACTCTCTATGATTTAATGCTAATACTTTTCCTCAATGCTAGAAGCGCGCATATGTTCAACCGATCCCGAAGAAGGGTAGCTACTCTGATCCCTCTAACTATCGTCCTATAGCTCTCACTGGTGTTCTGTCTAAAATCTTTGAAACTCTCCTTAACTCTCGTTTCTTGGATCATCTGGAGTCTCACTCCTTCCTTTCACATCATCAGTATGGCTTTCGATGTTCGAGGTCTATTGGTGACAAACTTTCCTTCCTTACTGATTTATGGTCTTTTGTTTTTAGGGATTATAAGGAGTCTTGTGGTGGCGTTTGATATTTTCAAGGTTTTTGACCGGGTGTGGCATGCATCACTACTCTCCAAGCTCACTTTCTTTGGGATTCCTCCTTCTCTTTGCTTTCTAATATCTAGTTTTCCCTCAGTTCGTTCCATATCGACACTAGTCGATGGTGCAACCTCTTCCTCCCTTTCTGTCAATTGTGGTGTTCCTTAGTGTCCTATTTTGACTCCAACTTAATTTTTGCTTTTCATCAACGATATTTTCAGCTCCACTTCTAACTATGTTTTATTCTTATGTTGACGACTCAGCTCTCCATTCTTTTACTCATTTCAAATCTGATTCCTCTTTTCCTTCTAGAGTTTCCTGTGGGATCGCCTCAAACTTGTGAAATCAACACTTTAAAAACTCAACTTCTTCACATTTCCCTCTTAAAAGCACTTCCCAACTTTCCTATCTCCTTTGATGGCCCTCCCGTATCACCTTTAAATTTAAACATTCTTGGTTTGAACATAAGCAATAAATTATCTCGGAAATCTCATGTCACAATAGTTGCTAAAGCTGCTTCAAAAAAGCTGGTAATACTGTTCAGATTGTGGGAATTTAATCTTCTGAACAGTTTTTCCAATTATAAGGGTCTCATCTGCCTTTGTCTGGAGTTCTGTTCTCGCATTTCGGGGGCTCCTGTTCAGATCTTTTTCAGGTAGGATAGATTCTAAGGTTAAAATATTAATAACTTGTTTCCTACTTTCAAGCACACTCGACCTTTTGTCTCTGTGACATGACGTTGGTGCACCATCTGTTTTCTTTTGGTAGTACAAAGGTAGGTGCTCTAGGGAACTGACCTCTCGCATTTCACTACCATTGAGTCGCTCTCGTAGTACAAGGGTTTCCATGCTTTCGCATGAATTTTGTGCAAATATAGTAAACCGCAGAATTGCATGTTGTGGTGTCTCCAAATTTCCACCCACTTCATGATTCTGTTGAACTCTCTGCCATCATCTATTTTTCCTGCTGCATTCAATCTGTCTCTATTTAAAGCCTCCGTATGTGCTCACATACTAGATAACATGAGAGATTTAAGTTAGGCTCGGGCTTGGGTGAGTTTTATTTTATTTTATAATATGCTGCAATATATATATATATATATATATATATATATATATATATATATATATATATATATATATATATATATATATATATATATATATATATATATATATATATATATATATATATATATATATATATATATATATATATATATATATATATATATATATATTCGGAAATGAAGAATTTACCTGCATAGAAGGGGGTAGGTGTCCCGTTGAATTGAGGTGGACAGAGGATGGGGGCATTCCAGGTGAGGGCCCTCGTGAGCCACTGTGACCCCCAATAATGCCAATTGCAATGCCCCCATCACGGTTAATAGGGGTTGAAGGTGGTCCTCCATCTCTGGGGCTTGTTGATCCCCCCAAACTGCCATAAAAGGTTTCATAAATTATAATAATAATAATAATAATAATTATAATGATAATAATAATAATAATAAAATGTAGATACCAAGTGAGCTCACCTGTTGGAGTTGTGAGTTTGTTCTTTCCCGGGACTGGAGCTATGACTTTGCAGGAGGTTACTTGGGTTGATAGGTGGTGAAGGCCTCGTAGAAGGGGTAGAATTGGGCAAGATACTCCTGTGGGCGAAGGAAGGGAAGCCAGCAACTACTGAAGGAGGAAGATTTGGTAGAAGTGGTATTTGGAAGAGTGCTGTCAAGGAGAGCAGAGAAAGTTTAAATGAAACGATTTGAAACTTTCTCTTCCTCCTTTTTATTTTTAACACACACACACACACACACACACACACACACACACACACACACACACACACACACACACACACGTTCCCTCAACATATAGTTACCTTAATAACTTAAAATCTTAAAATTTACTCTCTCTCCCTCAGTCTACTAAGAATATTCTTTTACTACCAATGTATCTTGAGAAGTAAAATTGATTCATTGGTAATGGCGAGCATTGAAATTATTAATGATTATTTCAAGAAAACCTGAGATAATGTGTTCTATTTCGAATATAAATGGTTCAAGAATTTAGATTAGTAAACAAAGTTTTTAGATCAATAAAGAAAACAGGAAAATTTAGACGTTCTAGTAAAAAGAGAAGTCTAATTTTTTAAAATTCAGAAAACTTTGAATAATTAAGACGAGAACAGACAACTACCCTATTGTTTTGTTCTTTGGGAAATTCATGGCAGGAAATACGAGCTGCTCATGAGTTGTGCACAAAGGCAGAACATCCTTCTTAAATAATAACCGAGAATCATAGTAAGAAAGAACAGATTTAGGATTTCTGCCTGAGCGCACAAACACTTAAAAAAGTTTTTAACACTTACACCACACTCAGGGGAAAGACCACAGCCTAATATAGATCATGGGTAAGACCCTCTTCAAGAAGGTAACATTAAATAAATAAAATAATAAAACAGAAAATCACCCAAGCAAAGCCAAGCCAAAATCTCATAACATAAACTTCAATTAGGAGCAGAAAATGAAATCTAAAAGAAGAGAGGTGGTGTTCAACAAATGATAAATTAGAAGAAGAAAGACTAAAAATTATGTAGAAATTAATGAAGAGAAGTCAACCATATAATTTCTTAATTACCATAACTACACCAAAATATACGACTAATCAAAATTTACCGTAATAGTTATTAAAGTAAATTAAACTTATTATAATTATTATATTTATTATTAGAGTAAACTTTGGAGAGGGTGAGAAGAAATCACTAACTGAGAGAGTGACGTCACAGTCCCTTTTGGTGTTTGCGAGGCTACGTCACTTTTATTATACTTCATAAATGAAAATTGTAAAAAAAAGGAAATAAATAAAATAAGTGAATAAATAAATTAATAATGATAAAAATAATAATAATAATAATAATAAAAATGATAATAAGAACGGTAATAAAAACAAACATGATAATAATAATAATCAATAATAATAAAAATAATAAATGTAAAAAAAAAAAAAAAAAAAAAAAATATATATATATATATATATATATATATATATATATATATATATATATATATATATATATATATATATATATATATATATATATATATATATATATATATATATATATATATATATATATATATATATAAATATATATATAAAAAAAAAAAAAAAAAATTAAAAAAAAAAAAAAATAAAAAAAATTTTTTTTTTTAAAAAAAAAAATTAAAAAAATAAAAAAAAAAAAAAAAAATTCTAAAAAAAAAAAATTTGAAAAACAATTTTTTTTTTTTTTAAAAAATTTCCCAAAAAATATTTTAATTTTAAATTTTTAAGTTTTATTTCATAAATGATTTTGGTTCATTTCGCTTTAAAAAAGATGAACAGTTACGCCCTTTTTGCTTTCGTCCTTTTGCAATACATTGCATATATATATATATATATATATATATATATATATATATATATATATATATATATATATATATATATATATATATATATATATATATATATATATATATATATATATATATATATATATATATATATATATATATATATATATATATATATATATATATATATATTTATATATATACTATTTATAAATATATAACCTATAATATATATATATATATATATATATATATATATATATATATATATATATATATATATATATATATATATATATATATATATATATATATATATATATATATATATATATATATATATATATATATATTATATATATTTATTTATTTTTATTATATATATATATATATAATATTATATATTTATATATATTTATATATATTATATTATTATATATATATATATATATATATATATATATATATATATATATATATATATATATATATATATATATATATATATATATATATATATATATATATATATATATATATATATATATATATATATATATATATATATATATATATATATATATATATATATATATATATATATATATGCGGAAGTAGAATAGGAGTGGATAAGAAAGGAAAAAACAGTTTTTATTTTAAAAAAAAAAAATGAAAATAAAATTTTAAAAAAAAAAACTTTAAAAGTTTTCTTTCGTTTTTTTCTTCTTCTTTTTTTTTTTTTTCTTTTTTTTCTTTTTTTAAGGAAAAGAAAAAACCGTCACATGCTTTACCCAAAAATCGCTTCCAAAAAAAAAAAAAAAAAAAAAAATTTCCGAAAAAATCTTTGATATATTTCCTCGGCGCCATTTTTTTTTTTTTTTTTTTTTTTAGGGGGATATTTTTATTTAACTTTATTTTGATTTTTAGATTTTCGCTCCTAAATAAGAGAGTGGGGGAAGGGGGGAAGAAATTTTTCTTCTTGTAGGCGAGAAATCCCCAACACTCCTTAACCCCCTAAACCTCCTTTCTCAAAAAAAAAAAAAAAAAAAAAAAATGAGGGTAAAGTTCGTTATTGGGAGGTAATTTAAAAAGAAAATTGGATTTTTTTAAATATATATATATATATATATATATATATATATATATATATATATATATATATATATATATATATATATATATATATATATATATATATATATATATATATATATATATATATATATATATAATTTTTTTTTAAAAAAAAAAATAAAAAAAAAGTTTTTTTTTCTTTTCTTTTTTCATACATGTAATAATACTTATCAAATTCTTTTATATACAATACGAAACCGGAGGTGAAGTCGGAGCTGGAGTTGAAGTTGGAGATGGAGCCGGAGGTGAAGTCGGAGCTGGAGCTGGAGTCGAAGCTTTAGCCGGAGCTGGAGCCGGAGCTAGAGTTGGAGTCAGTGTCGAAATCATATAAAAAAAAAGAACGAATATAAGCCTTTTTTTCCAAAGTTAATCTGCACTTTTTTAATGGCAGGTATTTCAACGTTTACTTTTATTCAGTTTGTTTAAGTTTTCACTTTTGTTGAGTAAACGAACACCCACAATAGCCCACCCCCTCCTCCTCCCCCTCCTCCCTTCCTTATTTAAAATAAAATTTACTTTGATTTTATAAAAAATATATGAAGTAGGAGGTATTAATTAAACCTATTTATGCTTTTATCCAAAGTTAAACTTCTTCATTTTATTGTCTTGTCTTTGTAGTGTTTTTTTCTTTCTTTCTATTTTTATTAGTAATAATTTAGTTTATGATTGACAAGTGATAACGTTAATTATTTGTGATGGCTTAATTAATTTTAATATTTGTACTTCAATTAATTATCGTTTGGATTAATTTGAACAGGGACTAAAAATAAAAAAGGATTTAAAATATTTTAATTAGTAAGTTTGTAGTTTGAAACTTTAATTATATTAAAAAAAAAATTTAAAATTTAAAAAAAAAATTTTTTTTTTTTTTTTTTATAATTTATTTTTAATTATTATTTTTATTTGCAAATTTTTTTTTTTAATACATTGTTATTATATGATAATAACAATTAATTTAAGTAATAATGAATATAATCAAAAAGTTTAACAATAATTATTTAATAAATTATTAATAAAAAAAGACTTTTAAAGCATCGTATAAACGTTTGACAGAAAAGATTTATTTTATGCTTGTGTTGGTAAGTAACAAAAATTTTAAAATTAATAATTTTATAACTGTTAAAGAGGAATTCTTTGCGGTATATATATAAGTAGTATAGTATATATTAAATAATATTATATATAAGGTATATTTATAATATATATATATATAGTATATTACTTATTCTATAATATATTATATATATATATATATATATATATATATATATATACTATATATGTAATTCTTTGTGTGAATTTTCAGATGCAATCACCTATAAATTTGTACCTCGAGCCGCCCCTGAGATATATTATATATATATATATATATATATATATATATATATATATATATATATATATATAATATATATATATATATATATATATATATATATATATATATATATATATATATATATATATATATAATAATAAGAGCATATTTATGATTTTAAAATCGGAGAATGATTCGAGCCTGGGATGTTCGTGGCCAAAGGATTGATCCTTTAGGGGTCGGGTCTTTGTGAGTTGGGTCTTTAGGGGTCGGGTCTTTAGGGGTCGGGTCTCCTCCCATTTATCATTGAATTTTTCCCTTTTTTGCAATGCAAGGTCCTAAGAGGGATCTTTAATATCAAAGGGGAGAAAGAGGGTTAGGGTTGAATAGGGGTAAGGGGTTAAGAAACTCTGAGGGGAAATTAGACAAAAGTATGATATAAAAAATATAGGTAAAAAATTATCATGCTGAAGAGGGGAAGCTTATATATATATATATATATATATATATATATATATATATATATATATATATATATATATATATATATATATATATATATATATATATATATATATATATATATATATATATATATATTATTTTGGTGGGCAAAGCTTGAGGTGTATCAAATTCTACAGGAGTTGGGGAAAACTCGAGAGACAGAGTCAAATCAAAGGAAGACATGCCCCAATACCCTGTGTTTGAAAGTCTTCAAATCAAAGGAAGTTGTGAATATATATATATATATATATATATATATATATATATATATATATATATATATATATATATATATATATATATATATATATATATATATATATATATATATATATATATATATATATATATATATATATATATATATATATATATAGAGAGAGAGAGAGAGAGAGAGAGAGAGAGAGAGAGTTAATTTCGCTTGTGGAGTGAGGATGTGTTTTGAATATTGTTTTTGCAGCTTTATTTTTTATTATTTTTGTTTGTGATTGCTTAATTAAAATTTTAATTAATCATTTTCATATTTTAAAGTAAATATCCCTCTTGCTATTTTAGCGTTTTATCAGTTGTTCTATCTTTTAAATATTTGCTAACTACAGTCGTTAAATTTACTACGTTAACAACTTTTAC
>SEYY01003322.1:5000-10000 GCA_009176605.1 Armadillidium nasatum
ACTACTATTACTAAAGATAATTTTACTGATAATAATAATAATGATATCAAATGATGATAATAAAAACTTATAATAATTTAAATACTAATAATAATAATAAGTGATAATAATAATAATAAAAACATGTAATATTAATAACAACAAATGATGATGAAAATAATAATAATACTGATAAATGATAATAATAATAATAATAATAATAATAATATATTAATATTAAAAGTAACGATAATAATATATCTAATTATAAGATAAATTTTTAAATGTAAAAATAATACTAAGGTGAATAAGATTACAAAACGGAGTAAACTTCTGAATATATATATATATATATATATATATATATATATATATATATATATATATATATATATATATATTATATATATATATATATATATATATATATATATATATATATATTATATATATATTATATTATTTATTTATTTCACTATCACCTTTCCCACTTTCGTGGGGTGGTGCCCGCCACAATTCTCTTACAATCATACCCATTCTTACCTTTCAACCCCTTTCACCACCGCCCTCCATCTTACTCTGTCCTCCGCAAGTCTTCTACCCTCTTCTAAACTCAAATTCCTTCCACCCAAAATCTCTCTCACTCCATCCATCCATCTCCACTTTGGCCTTCCCCTCCCCCTACCACCATTCACCTCGGATATAAGTACCTTGCCCACCATTCTGTCCTCATTCATTCTACACATATGTCCAAACCATTTTAGCACACCCTCCTCCGCTCTATCAACTATTCCCCTTCTTCCATTTACACATCTCCCTTATTCTTTCATTTCTAATCCTATCAATTCTTCAATTTACACACACACACACACACACAATATATATATATATATATATATATATATATATATATATATATATATATATATATATATATATATATATATATATATATATATATTATATATATATATATATATATATATATATATAGATTTTTTATTACTATCCTATTTTTGGTACTTATGGAAAGGTCTTTCAAGTATCCTTTTTAAGACTTTGGGAAAAGCGAAAAAAAGACGCTTAAGCAAAACTCATTTTTTTCCTCGTGTTTTTTATAAAAAATAAAAAAAAAAAAACTAAATTTTTTGATGAAGATTCTTCATAAAGATAAGCTTCCTAATTATTTTCTCCTTTAAACAACGATGAATAGTAATTACTACTTGTAACAAGAAAATATCTTAATTAAAATTGGGTCTTGCACGAACGAACGAACAATCTATCTCTCTCTCTCTCTCTCACACAAACATACACTACACGAAGAGACCCATATATATATATATATATATATATATATATATATATATATATATATATATATATATATATATATATATATATATATATATATATATATATATATATATATATATATATATAATAACCGACCGGACCCGGCTAACCCGGCCCCGGCCCCGGCTAAAAATCAGGGAAAACCGGGGTTTGCCTGCCGGGGTTAAAATGTTAAATTATACCTCAGGTGGAGAATCCAATTTCAAATTTTTTTTTTAGTTTTCAGCCGATTCTCCTGAAATTTTCAGTGCATATAGCTTTTTTCCAGGTGAAAAAAAGTCCCTTTCTAGCGTTTTTCTGAGTCTATAACTGCTAAAAAGTTTTTTTTTTTGGGGGGGGGGGAATTTGACCCTTTTCAAATGAATGGCGAGGCCAAGCCACTTTTCAGAATGACCTGAAATTTGGATTGTATATTCAGAATTCTATTATCAACAAAAACTTGTAACAGACATTTGTTCCCAGAGTTATAGAAAAAATGTTTTAAGCCCAAAACTAAACAACTATCGAAAAAAAAATCCACCTTTTCTGTAAAAAATAAAAAAATAAAACAAAACTACAATTATAACATTCCTTAATTTTGGTGGGTGCATAGAGGAGGGATGGAGCTACAAATTCTTCTTTTTACTTTATTTGATGCGATTCGTTGGTTTCGAGATATAGCCTCTCAAAAAGGTCAATTTTTGAACAAATTTCAAAAATTTCCAAAGTTTGAGAGGCTATATCTAGATTCAAACAAAAAGCATTTAATAATGCACTAAATAAAAATTGAAGCCCTGTCCCTCCTCTAAAAATTTTTTTATTTTTTCAGATTTTTGCACTTTTTATTATACAAAATCTGTAATTTTCTGAATTTTTTTGTGGAGAAAATGCATATAATCATTAATTTAAGTGAAAGTTGGCTATTCTACTCCTTTCTTATAATTAAAAAACCTGAATTAAATTTATATCTAATTTTTTAACCTAAAATGTCAGTGCTTTTGACCTCTTTACAAATTTTAGGCAAATTGGCCCCGGCAAAATTCCAGCCCCGTCGGTTCCTATATATATATATATATATATATATATAATATATATATATATATATATATATATATATATATATATATATATATATATATATATATATATATATATATATATATATAAATATATATATACAGTGATAGGCATCGATAACAGAAAAGTTTGCTTCGATAAAAGTTAATCGAAAACTAAAAATTTTGAACATTCGATAACGATAATTCGATAACTTTATTACTCATTATTCTTTATAAATTGTTAAATTTATTAAGTTAAAAGTTAATTTTTTCCAGTAAGTAATAAACTAATATGAGCAAAACCCTTAAATATATTGACCGTTACTCAGAGATAATCTTAAAATGATTCCTCGCTTTCTTTACATAAACTATATATATATATATATATATATATATATATATATATATATATATATATATATATATATATATATATATATATATATATATATATATATATATATATATATATATATATATCTATTTATTTAGTTTATCATTATTTATTTATTTATTTATTTATTTACATTTTCTTTGATTTTGTACGAGAACCATGTAATTAATCCTATATGCTATTCTCAACATATTTACTATGTGAATAGTTACCATCAAAAAAAATTATGTAAGGTTTGAAAATTGCATTCTTATTAAATACCTACACAGAGATTCAAAATTTCTTCCAATGTGGAAATATTTGTCTATCGAAGTGAAGTTGAAGAAATCTATTTATTTGAATGAAGATCATTTTTTTTTTTTTTTTTTTTTTTTTTTTTTTTTTGGTTTCAGAAATTCAGCCAAAATGTGTAAATAAATTTTCCTCCAATAATTTCGTTAGACTTTTGAAATAGAAATTTATTTTCTTCATTACGATTAAAAACGAAAAAAAAACTATCTTCACATGTTTAAATTGAGTTCTTACTGCATTTTAAGAATGAAAAAATTTTTTTCCGTCCAATTATTATGAAAAAAAAAAAAGTCATTGTCCGATTGTCATATTCAATCTAGCTCCTCAATATTCAGATTATGAAATAAAATCATAAATTGTAGAAAACTGTTTAACGTTTTTAATGAATCTCACGTATTGAAATATGAAATTTCATCCATTGAAGAAAAATTTTGATGAAAATTGTTCGTCACCAAAAGTGACAGTTTTAGAAGAAATCACATTTCTTCCTAAGATGACATTTTGATTCTCTAAGTGCAAACATGTAGTGCATATTTGTTATCGGGTATTTTATTTCAAAACATTTTTTAAGATATTACTTGAAAAATTAGGTGTTGATTATTATAAATTTTTTTCTTCATTATTATGGGAACACTACACTGCAAAAATTCTCCTAACGAATCGTTGGAACAAGTGGCAAAAATCTCACAAAAAAAAAATTTTTTTTCAGTTATTTTCTTATTAGAAAATAAATCGATGAAGCGACTTTATTATGATTTAACATGTCTTTTCTCTATTGAAAATTTTTCTGTGACAATTTTTACATTGTACCGTATAAATGATGAAATGACAGTTGGCGACAGACTCTATTTGAAAAATTTGAAGAAGAGACACGCTGTACATGAAAATTTACTATGACATATTATTTTTATATTTCATACTATATATCGCTAAAACCGAATAAGATGCAAGTTAACTGTACTAAATATTTACAGGAAAAAATAATAGTAATAAAAAATAATAGTAAACTGCATCGAAATTCAATTAATAATGAAAGTATAACTTCAAAGTACCCATGTACCAATTATTTATTTTTTTTATTATTTATTTATTTATTTATTTATTTTTTTTTTGTCTTTAAATCGTAATTTAAATTTCAATAACGAACTGTACAATAAACTTTTAGCAACTCCAAAGCAACAAATCTATTTTTGTCTTCTCATTATTTGTAAAAAAAATATAACAACATTTAAGAAAAACAAAAGAAAAAAACGGAAAATTATTTTTCCAACGAATTTCTTTATTTAGATAAATTCTTATGAAGACTTCTTCTTTGTTCAAATACTTCCTAATTAAGTTAATAGATCTGGTAAATATTGTTCCTAATAATAATAATTAATAAAATAACAAAGTAAAATAACAGAATATAATAGCAAACAATAATAATGATTAACATTATTACTTATTATTATTATTATTTTTTTTTTATTATCATTATTATTATTATTGTTATTATTATTATTATTATTATTATTATTATTATTATTTTTATAATTATTTTTTTTATTTTTATTATTAAAAAAAAAAGGAAAAATTATTTGGAAAATTGAAAAGAAAAAAGAATAAAATTTCCAATATTAATATTTTTATTATTATTATTATTATTATTATTATTATTATTATTATTATTATTATTATTATTATTATTACAATTATCTACCTTATTTTTTATATTATTGGCATTAATAATATAGTTAGGTTTGGAATTAATTAAGGTAATGTTGTATTACTCACTTAAATACATTAAAATGATTTCTTTTTTCATTTAAGAAATGTATTTTAAAAATGCTTTTATTTATTCACATTAGAGTATACAAAGTTGAATACGCTGATAAGACGGAATCATAAACCCATGTAAGTTTAAGGATTTCGACTATTATTATTATTAGTAGTAGTAGTAGTAGTAG
>SEYY01003322.1:15000-16223 GCA_009176605.1 Armadillidium nasatum
TTATTATTATTATTATTATTATTATTAGAGAAATAAATTTTAATGTTGTATAAGATATAATTAGATATTTCTAACCTTCGGTTGTAAAAATTATGTAATAATTTCTATTTTTATATTAATTTAAATTGCAATTTTCGTTTATGAATAAAAAAAATTTTGATTTGAATTATTACAATTGTTTATTATTATTATAATTATAATTATTTATCATTATTATTATAATTACCAACTTATTATCATTATAACATACAAACCCACTTTCAAAAGATTATCTATACTCAAACTACAAGATATGCTCACTCTTACAATGACTACACAAATTTACAAAGTCATAAACGGAATGTCAAATGAATTATTGACAAATTTGATAATGAATAACCAAAATGTAAGTCAAAGCTCTAACCACCACACCACAAAGGTACAAAAGGAAATCACATTTGAGAGAGCTTATGAACAAGGTTGTGGTGTGGTGATTAGCGATTTGACTTACCATCGTAGAGGTCAGGGTTCGAATCCCCAATAGCAGATTAGAAATTTTAAAAATTTCTCTCTACGGGTTATGTGTTTTCATACTTACGTATTTTTCTGCAGGTCTTTGGGGATGGTAACTGACCTACTGCCCCACATCCGAGAGAAGTCGGGGAGGTCCTTTGAGTTTGTCTTCATGGCGGTTGTTTATGAGCTTTCTCAAAACGTGATTTCCTTTTGTACCTTCGTGGTGCGGTGGTTAGCGCTTTGACTTACCATCGTAGAGGTCAAGATTCGAATCCCCAATAGCATTTATATATATATATATATATATATATATATATATATAATATATATATATATATATATATATATATATATATATATATATATATATATATATATTAGTGATTGCATACGCATTCGCATTCTCATCAAAAAACTGATATCCGCAACCGCATCCACATCCGCACTTGACGAAATTCTATATCCACATCCTCAAATGAAAAAATATGACATCCGATCCATCACTAATTATATATATATATATATATATATATATATATATATATATATATATATATATATATATATATATATATATATATATATATATATATATCCTAATTCGAGCTGGATTTCAAAAAATTGGACTCTTTCCTGAATCCAATATTTATGGGATTATAAGAATTTTATTCGCATTTATTTACATATATTTAAATGTTGGATGAACAAGCATATATATATATATATAT
>SEYY01003323.1:0-12500 GCA_009176605.1 Armadillidium nasatum
AGGTAACGTCACGGATATGCCGGTATCGATAGTACTCAACCTTTAACGTTTGTGCAAGTAATATGGAGAGGCTAGGATGGAGTTTAACACACGGCGGTGTGGCAATTACAACACTGGTAGCTGAAGGGAACGGCCATCGCCAACTGGGCGACAGTTGGAGGTCTCCCTTACAACCATCGGAATAATTCTACAGAGGTATGAGTTGAAACATGCTCACACCAGGCGGCCTGGCAAAAGCAGGTACGGGCAACAACGGCCGTAGAAGACAGATATATACTGTTAATGGAAGCTCGCGATCGATATGCAGCACCACGCGAACATTGTACCGAGCTGCATGTTGTCCTTCAGACCCTTCTCAGCACGAATTCCATTCGACGTCACCTCGTGGAACATGGATACCACCCACGGAGACTGGCAAGAGGGCCACTGCTCACCAGGGAGCATTGAAGATAAAGGATGGGTTTCGCCCAACAATACCTGTATTGGCGGCCCCAGGACTGGGCGAGCATCCTATTTATGGACGGGTGCGGATTCAATCTGCACAGCTCCGACGAACTTTCCAAGGTTTATGGGAGGTGTCATAAGCGCTATGCAGTATGACAATGCAAGAGATACTCTCCTTCGGTGTGAGTCCGTTATAGTTTGGTGTGGTATACCTTTCCAGTACCTCACGGAGTTACACGTCTTCGATGCAGGCTCCTAATCGGGCAACGATACATAACGGACATACTCGAATCGTACGTCGTACCATTTTGCCCATACATCGGTGAAGACTCTATCCTCATCAGAATAACGCAAGATCTCACGTAGCCAGATGTGTTGTGATTACCTCAACACGTTAGGGATTCGAACGATGGACTGGTCCGCCTACAGTCCAAACCTAAAAACTATCGAGCATCTGTGCCTCACACTGAAGAGGCGGCTGCGGCGGCTACAGCACTAGCCGCAGAGCCTTAACGACCTGCGACAAACGGTTGTTCGCCTATGGGAGAAACTGCCACAGGAACCATCCAGGACCTCATCTCCCGTATGCATCAACGGTGTTTAGCTGTCATACGTGCAAGGGGAGGTAACACAATGTACTGACGGCCAGGGGACAGGTGGTATGCACATATATCCTGCAGGTTTGCACCGCACCCTACTTATATGCCATGGTGTCCCAGAGTTCCCAGAGTTCCCAGAGTTCCCAGAGTTCCCACGGTGGGCACCTTACTATCTCCATTAAGTATAACCATGGGCTGTATATTATCAATGTCACTACCCGTTTTGTATGTAACAGTTTCCTCCTATTGACGTTTATTCCAGTGGTGCGTTAATTTTCCTCTTCAGTTATATATATAATATATATATATATATATATATTATATATATATATATATATATATATATATATATATATTATATATATATATATATATATATATATATATATATTGAGAGTGCCTAAGAACAAGTTAATTAAAAATATTTCATAGATTAAGAATAAAAGGTTCATAAAAGATAAAGCCTTTGACACTACTTTAAGAGTTCAAAAAGAACACGAATTCTTTTTAAAAATTAAGGATTAAATAATTTATATTAGAATCGTATAAAATTGTAATGGAAGGAGGCTTGGGAAGAATATAATTTATTAAAGGCTTCAATAGCTTATTTCACAATGCTTTATTTAAATAAAATAGGATGTCATTAAAAGATTATATATATATATATATATATATATATATATATATATAATATATATATATATATATATATATATATATATATATATATTATATATATTATAAATTCTGATTGAAAAAACTCTCCTTCTCATGTCATTCTTTCTAATTTTCCTTTAGCTCGAATCGTTGCAGGATGCTCTTCGACGGACTATTGTACTTTCATAAAAGGAAGGCCGACCTCCATGGTTCCCTATGATTAAAATTCTGCCTATTGTCAAAAATATCTCTAATAACTTCTGTAAATCTGCCTTTCCTCCTCTTATCGCTCTGATGGTCTGTAGTAACATCCCTCTGAAAGGCTAATCTCTTGTCCTCCTTTTTTCATCTAATTCCACCCTGCTCGATTCTGGCATCCCTTCTCCTACTCCTTCTCCTCTCAGGTGTCCCATGCCTCTACCTGTAGTTACACATGATCGGGTGCATGGGATCCTGAAATCTATGAGCGTCAGGAGGGCCAGTAGCCCGGATGGCATTCCTCCTCGTGTTCTGAGAGAGTGTGCTTCCGAGTTAGCGCCTGTCTTCGTTCAGCTCTACTCTCTATGCCTTAATACTAATACTTTTCCTCTATGCTGGAAGCGTGCATTTGTTCAGCCGATCCCGAAGAAAGGTAGTCGCTCTGACCCTTCTAAATATCGACCTATAGCTCTCACATGTGTTCTATCTAAAATTTTTGACTCTCCTCAACTGTCATTTCCTGGATCATTTGGAGTCTCATTCTCTTCTCTCTGATCACCAGTATGCTTTCGACGCTCGAGGTCAACTGGTGACATACTTTCCTATCTTACTGATCTATGGTCTTCTGCCCTTAGGGACTTCGGGGAGTCTTGTGTGGTGGTGCTTGACATATCCAAGGCTTTTGACCAGGTATGGCATGCGTCACTGCTTTCCAAGCTCCCTTCCTTTGGGTTTCCTCCTTCCCTTTGCTTACTCTTGTCTAGTTTTCTCTCAGATCGTTCCATTTCGGCACTTGTAGATGGAGCGACCTCTTCCTCCTTTTCTGTCAACTGTGGTGTTCTTCAGGGTTCCGTTTTATCTCCAAGTCTATTCTTACTTTTCATTAACGATCTTCTCAACTGCACTTCTAACTCTGTTCACTCTTATGCTGATGACTCAACTCTACATTCTTCTACTCATTTCAAATCTGCCCCTCTTTTGCTTCTAGAGTTGCTTCTCGTCTTCAACTTTCCGATTCTATTCTTGCCGATCTGGATGGAATTTCCCGTTGGGGTCATAACAACCTTGTGAAATTCACTCTTTAAAAACTCAACTTCTTCACATCTCCCTCTCAAAAACACCTCCCGAACTTTCCTATCTCCTTCGATGGCTCTCCCGTCTCACCCGTAAATAACATTAACATTCTTGGTCTTAACATAAACAATAAATTGTCTTGGAAACCACATATCACAATGGTTGCTAAAGCGGGCTCTAAGAGGCTGGGAGTTCTGTTCAGATTGCGAGAATTTTTTCCTTCTGAGCAGTTACTCCAAATATATAAGGGTCTTATTCGCCCTTGTATGGAGTACTGTTCTCACATTTGGGGGGGCTCCGGCTCCTCCTCTCTTCTGGATAGGGTTGAGTCAAAAGCTAAAAGATTAATAAACTGTCCCCTACTTTCAAACTCTCTTGACCTCTATCTCTGCGACGTGATGTTGGCGCGCTATCTCGTTTCTATAGGTACTACAATGGCAGGTGCTCGAGGGAATTGGCCTCTCGCATTCCTCCACCGTTGCGTCGTCCTCGTTGCACAAGGGGTGCCCTGCTTTCGCACCAATTTTGTGTGGACGTAGGAAACCACAGGCTAGCCCGTTGTGGGGCCTCCTTCTTTCCAGCCACCTCTGTTCTGTGGAATTCTTTACCATCATCTATTTTTCCTCCTGTATTTAATCTTCCACTCTTCAAGGCTTACGTCTGTGCCCACCTGAGAGTTGTGAGTTAGGTGTGTGTGTTTAAACGAGTTTTCTCCCTATGTGTGTGCCCCCTCCTTGAAAAAGGCTCTGCCCGTGAGTAGTGGCGTTCTGTAAAAAAAAAAAAAAAAAAATAAATATATAATATATATATATATATATATATATATATATATATATATATATATATATATATATATATATATATATATATATATATATATATATACTAGTGTAGAAAGTATATGACAAGAATGACATTAATAATATGTTTATCGATCTTGAGGTCTTTGTTGCTCTAAATGTAAATGTCAATCAAAAAGTTTTATTAACTTCATTATAAATTTATTTTACACCTGACCGTCAAAATAAATTCTTATTTTAAGCGATGTGGAAGAGAAAATTTGAAAGGGAAAGTACTTCTTAAACACATTCTTTAATGGACACGTTGATGAATGTTACGGAAAAAGTAACAAAAAAGGGACAAATTATCTATTTTTATGTATTATTAAGAGTTAATAAGACGAATATTAAAATTAAATATTTGATTATAATTGGAAGATACTAATGGTATTTAAGATTTTATTTTGGAATAAACTCTTTCAGTCATTCTCAAAATAAAACTGCAAAAATTATCTTAACGAACCGCTTGGGACAAATGGCGAAAATGTCACAACAAATTTTCAGTTATTTCCCTTATTAGATAAATAAATCGGTGAAGCGACTTTCTTATGCTAAGCATGTCTTTTCTAGTGAAAATTTTACTGTGACATTTTTGCCAATTGTCCCAACGATTTGTTAGGACAATTTTGCAGTGAATAAAAAGTGTAAAAAAGACATTATAGTATGAAGCATTTGTAACGGTACACTACAAAAACTGCCCTAACGAATCGTTGGGACAAGTGGCAAAAATGTCACAGTAAAATTTTCAATAGAGTAAAGATATGTTAAGCATAAAAACGTAACTTCACCGATTTATTTTCTAAAAAGAAAATAACTGAAAAAATTTGTTCTGATATTTTTGCCACTAGTCCCAACGATTCGTTAGGACAATTTTTAACAGTGTAGAGTGAGTGACTCCCGTCATGTGGATGCTAAGTATAAATTACTTAGAGAATTCCCCTCCTCGTATAAGGCATTGCCTGTAGAATAACTTTTTTTTAGAAGATGCAATGAAGTTATTTTCAAAGAAAAAGTTGGACTATGAATGATAAAAATTGATTAAAAAAAAAAACTACACTTTTTAAAATATTATTTCCGAGATAAATTTTATTCTAATATTAGATTTTAAAAATACTGAAAGTATTTACAGCTTAATTAATTCCCGAAGGCGGAAGAAGTATACAATATATTTAAAAATATGGCAGCTAAGAAAACTGATTTAATTTTTTTTTTTTTAAGTTCACATCTCACGGCCATAGCACTATTCGAAGAAAGGAGCTTTTCTAGATAGTATATACCTTGGATTCCCAAGAGGATTCGAACCGGAGCCCTCAAGCACATGAGTCAATCACCCTACCGTTTAAACCACGTTGGACAGCTATAAATATTATACACTAGAAAATATATTTAAATAACATGTCTCAGGGTTGCATTAAAAATTGGTTATTAATATTCCAATATTTATTTCAGAACAGTTACTTTAATTAAAGGTTAAACTGGTAAAATATATAAAATTGCCATTTTTTTTTTCTCCGGTGGGCAAAGGTCGGAGGCCAACCAAATTACACCAGAGTTGGAAAAAAAGCTATTTTCGTCATTGGAGCCCCGATATGTCCGGATACACGGCGTTTGAAAGTATGCAAGGGAAAAGGAAGTTGGGAAAACAGATAAAGGGAGAGTGTTCTAGACTTTACCAGAAGAGAATATGTAAGATTTAACATAGTGGTTTAGTCTGGGGTCTGAGAGTTGGACAGAGAAAAGATAAGACTGTGTAAAAAGGAGTGTCGCACGAGCTCTTCTCAATGGAGAAGGTATGCTACGAGAGAGTTCAGAAGAGCAGTGTCCGTTGTAACAGCGATAGTAAAGATTGAGTGCCGCAACAATTCGACGGGCATAAAGGGATTGGAGAGAGAGTTAGTAAGAGCAGGAGAGTTGATGAGACGAAAATCCCTAGACTCCACCTTCTCAAGGGAACTTGTATGAGTGCAACCACCCCAGAGATGAACAACATTCCCATAGAAAGCAAGCAACTGAGGTAGTGTGAAGTAATTCTCAAGGCGCCTCAGAACACCCAACCTCTTAGAATCTTGTTTAGGAAGAGAAGTAATGTCATCTTTCCAAGAAAGATAACGAGAAAAGGATATGCCGAGGATATTATGAACAGATGAAGGTTTGAGTTGAGTGTTTTCGAAGAAGACATCATAGTTGTGTGGAAGATTGTGTCGAGTGGAGAGATGGAGAAACTGAGTTTTTGAGGCATTGAAAACAACCATATTTTCTCTGCCCCAATTTGAAATACGCGAAAGATCAAAGGTCAGCTGCTCCAAGGCTACCCTTCTCGAGTCTATCAACTGCTGTTGGGAGGGAAGTCTTTCAAACTGGGAGGAGTAATGAAGGGTGGAGTCATCAGCATCGGAGTGGATAGAAAATGATGCAATAGAGAGAAGGTCATTAATGAAAAACAGAAAAAGTGTTGGGGATAAGACTTAAAGAAAGAACGATGGCCGGCTACAACAGATACTGTATAACGACCAGAAAGGAAATTAGAGAGAAGATCACAGAGAGAAGGATAGATACAGAAAGAGAGAAGTTTAGAAATCAAAGCTTTGTGCCAGACTCTATCGAAAGCTTTCGATATGTCAAGCGCCACAGCAAAAGTTCACCGAAATTCCGAAGAGCGGAGGACCAAGAGTCAGAGAGAAAGGAAAGATCACCAGAAGAGCGTTTCTTACGAAAGTCATATTGCCGATCAGAGATAAGATTGGAAGAATTGAGATGTTTCCAAACCTCTCTAGATTCGAAAACTTTAGAGAGAACAGAGGTCAAAGAGAGGGTTAAGAGGGGTCCCCCTCCTTCGGCACAGGCTGAATGAGTGCACATTTCCAGGAAGAATGGAAGGTTGAAGTAGAGAGATAAAGACGAAATAGTTTGACAAGGCAGGGTGCAAGCTTGGAAGCACAAGTTTTGTGAACCACAGGAGGAATACCATCGGGACCATACACTTTCTTGGTATTAAGCTCAGGGAGAGCAGAATTCACGTCTTTAGAAGAAATTTTAATTTTAGACATAAATAAGTTGGAGGAGGTTGAAGGAAGAGGTATAGCTCTGGAATAGTCTAAAGTTGAATTAGATGCAAAAGTTTGACCGAAGAATTCAGCTTTAGAAGAAGGTAAAACAGTAGGAGGAAACAGAATAGGGTTTGGTATTAGAAGGCTCAAACATTTGAGTTTCTGTCAAGAACAAGAGGTGAGGTCTAGAAAAGGATAAATAATGTTCAACAAACTGGAAATTGGAGTGTAGACTGCTAATGTTGCAGAAATTAATGGAAAAAATAAACCGTGCATCAGGACAAGGCGGCTGCAGAGTCTTGGTGGTACCAACCCCATCACCGAATGACACCAACTCCCAAGTGGTGATGGGAGAAGGATTGGATGAGGGCCTATTTTTGGAAGCCGCCCCCAGGGGTTTCTCCGAGACAACTGTTGTTGACGCCATTATTAATTTTCTTTCTTTCTTTCTTTTTTTTTTTTTTAAAAAAAAACGGGTGTGTGTCTGTAATAGTGTTTTATGCGTCAGAAGGAGAGCCTACTCCGTGTATAAAAAGCTGGAGAAGAGCGAGAAAGGAAGCGAAACATTGGGCACATTACATTACCATTTTTATTCTTCTTCCCCTGATTCAACATCGTTTATGAATAAATAAAACCTTGTTTTTAATTAAGAGATAATAGAGGAAACGTTATCAAAATTCATCTCTGTGTGTCTTTCTCTATATATTATATATATATATATATTATATATATATATATATATATATATTATATATATATATATATATATATATATATAATATATATATATATATATATATATATATATATATATATATATATAGTGATAGATCGAATGCCATATTTTCTCATTTGCGGATGCGATGCGGATGCGGATTTAGAATTTTTGTCAAGTGCGATGCGGATGCGGATGCAGATGCCTAATTTTTGCAAGTGCGGATGCGAATGCTGATGCCGATGCTAATTTTGATGAGGATGCTCCTCGGATGCGGATGGGGATGCGGATGCCATCAGTGATATATATATATAATATATATATATATATATATATATATATATATATATATATATATATATATATATATTATATATATATATATATATATATATATATATATATAATCCATACAAATTGTGAAAGAAATAAACAAAGCAACAATCTGAAAAACTTTAAAATAAAAATTTTGAACCTCTCAAAAACAATAAATATTCAACTCAAAGCTAAAAATTTTCCCACATATTCATAAGACAACGTACAGGTATTTGAAAATACACACTTCTTCAAATGATCATGTAGACAATATTTCAAAACATTCATCTTGTCATATACCAATCTAACACGTCAGTTGTTGTTGTTTTTTTTTTGTTTTATGTTTTTTTGCATGCAAGAAGTGCAAGAAGCCATTTGAGAGAGTGGAAAGAACTTCCGAGTTTCAGATATTCTCTTTAATTATTGGACGCCATTGTTCATCGATATATATATATATATATATATATATATATATATATATATATATATATATATATATATATATATATATATATATATATATATATATATATATATATATATATATATATATATATATATATATATATATATATATATATATATATATATATATATATATATATATATCCAACTCTTTTTCAGTTTTTCATTAATGACCTTCTCTTAATTACTTCATCACGTATCCATTTCTATGCCGATGATTCCACCCTTCATTACTCCTTTCAGTTTGAAAGACGCTCCTCCCAACAGCAGATAATTAACGCAAGAAGTGGGGCCTTGGAGCAACTTACCTTTGATCTTTCTCATATTTCAAGTTGGTGTAGAGAAAACATGGTCATTTTCAATACTTCAAAAAAATAGTTCATCCATCTTTCTATTCGACACAACCTTCTGCACAACTAAATCTTCAAAAATACACAACTCAAACCTTTTTCTGTCCTTAATATTCTCGGTGTATCTTTTTCTCATGATCTTTCCTTGAAGGATCACATCATTTACCTTTCTAAACAAGCTTCTAAGAGGTTAGGGGTTCTGAGGTGACTTCAGTTACGTGCTGTTTATGGGGGTATTGTTCGCCATCTTGGGTGGTTCAGCTTATACTGCCTCCTTGAAAAGATGGAATCAAGGGCTTTTCGCAAAATCAACACTTTCGCTCTCACTAATTCGCTCGAATCTCTGAATGATGAGTCCATCACCCTACTAAATTTTTTTTCCCTTTACAGATCTAATCTTTGAATCATAATCCTGATTAGTCATAACTCTCTGATGAGATTTTATTCGCTTAAAAGCTAGACTTAAAGGTGACTTTTTTATAGTCACCGTGATAGTATAGTGTCTAGCGAGAAGGTTTAGAAATTTTAGTGCCATGGGACGCCTGTTTTTTTCTTCAATTTTCACAGATCTTTTCATTATATATATATATATATATATATATATATATATATATATATATATATATATATATATATATATATATATATATATATATATATATATATATATATATATATATATATATATATATATATATATATATGCTCTCTGACGTTTGTGAGTTTTATATTTTAACTTGAAGTCTTTAAAATTGTGTATTATCTCCTTGAATGTTGATGTCTTTCGACTGTGCCTTATTATTTATTTCTTCGATGGTGGCAAATTTTGACTGACCAAGTCAAAGAAACTCTACTGAACTCGACTTCCTCCCACTGACTTCTTCTTCTTCTGTGAATCAGAGGTTGCTGAGTTGTTTTCTTATATGCCAGAGGAAGCAATGAGATAAATATAGTTCGCTGTTTTATCGGAAGTTAGAGCGTTTTTTTTTTCTTTTTTTTTGTGATACATATGTCAAGGTTTTTAAAGGCATAAATATTATCATAAATGTTACTAGAGTATTCAATTCCCACAATTTGATTTTAACACACATCAAGGACTGTTTATACTCTCATGCTTCCCAATATTTTTACGTATTTGAGATACTCCATATATATATATATATATATATATATATATATATATATATATATATATATATATATATATATATATATATATATATATATATATATATAATATATATATATATATATATATATATATATATATATATATATATATATATATATATATATATATATATATATATATATATATATATATATATATATATATATATATATATATATATATATATATTATATATATATATATATATATATATATATATAATATATATATATATATATATATATATATATATATTATTATATATATATATATATATATATATATATATATATATATATAAATATGATGATTCTGTCACCCTAATAAAATGTTAAATCAAAGCATAAAATGAACATGATCACGAAAACAAAATGAATGATATGCATGTCATGTACGTATTTATTTACGTACAGAATTTCACACACACATACACATGAATAATTCAAAATGTGGCTGAAAAGATTTAGAAAAATTTATGATTTCAAATTTCATACCTGAATTGTTAATTCCACGATCAAATAGCAGCAAAATATGTTCTTGAATCTTTTTGTGTGTTTGTGTATATATATATATATATATAATATATATATATATATATATATATATATATATATATATATATATATATATATATATATATATATATATATATATATATATATATATATATATATATATATATATATATATATATATATATATATATATATATATAAATATATATATATATATATATATATATATATATATATATATATATATATATTATATTATATTTATTTACTTTACTATCACCTTTCCCACTTTCGTGGGGTGATGACCGCCACAATTCCCTTACAAACAAACTTATTCTTACCTTTCAATCCCTTTCACCACCGCCCTCCATCTCACTCTGTCCTCCGCAAGTCTTCTACTCGCTTCTAAATTCAAATTCCTTCCACTCAAAATCTCTCTCACTACATCCATCCATCTCCACTTTGGCCTTTCCCCCTCTCCCTACCCCCATCCACCTCGGATCTAAGTACCTTGCCCACATTCTGTTCTCATTCATTCTACACATATGTCCAAACCATTTTAGCACACCCTCCTCCTCTCTATCAACTATACCCCTCTTCCATTTACACATCTTCTTTATACTTTGATTTCAAATCAAATCAATTCTTCTCAATTTTCATATCACTCTCAAGCCTTTCACCTCAAAGACATTCAAACTTTTCCTCGCCCATCACACCCATACAATACAGAAAGTAAATACATACATTCAAACATTATCTTTATTTCTTTCGAAATTTTTCATTTCTTCCATACTTTTTTAGGCCTCCCTCCCAGTACTTTCATTCCCTCTACCAGATATTTAAATTCATCCAACTCCTCAAGTTTCCTTCCCCCACTTGTACACCCCCCCATTCCTCCCTCCACTTCTCCTCATCCCCCACCTACAATCCTCATAACTTTACTCTTCGCTGGATTGAATTTCAATCTCATGTTTGCCCGTTTCCCCTCAAGCTCACTCACAAGTATTCTCAACTTTTCACCTGATTCTGCCGCCAACACCCATCATCTGCAAAACGTAAAACATTCACATCCCATTCACCCTCCATATTTCTCAACCTAATACCCTTCCCTTCTCTTTCCATTTCTCTAACTACACCATCCATCAATAGATTAAATAACCATGGCGACATTACACACTCCTGTTCAATCCCACTCCTATGCTAAACCAATCCGATAGTTCCCTCTTCACCCTCACTCTTGATCTACAATTCGCATAAAAAAGCCTTGACCCCCTTCAGTAATTTCCCTTTAAACCCCCTTTCCATTAATATATCGAACAACTTTCTACTGCATACTCTATCGAATGCTTTTTCCAAATCCAGAAAACATACATACCCCATTTTTATTTTTTTCACGCAATTTCTCTGTAATCAATCTCAGTGTGAATACCTGGTCCACATATCCCATACTCTTCCTAAAACTCCCTTGTTCCTCACTCATTCCCTCACTTGTCAATTCTTTCATTCTCTTCATTAACACCTTCCCATAAATCTTTCCTATCACGTTCAGCAGACTGATTCCCCTTATAATTTTTAAAAACCATCTTATCACCTTTTCCTTTGAATATGAGTACAATGCAGGAGTCCTGCCACTCCTGAGGCACTCTCCCTTCTCTCCAACACACATTGAACATTCTCACCAACCAGTCAATCAACTCTCTCTCTCTCTCTCTCTCTCTCTCTCTAATATATATATATATATATATATATATATATATATATATATATATATATATATATATATATATATATATATATATATATATATATATATATATATATATATATATATATATATATATATATATATATATATATATATATCTATATTCGTATGATGTATTTTGAAAAGCTTTAAGTTTTATTTATTTATTTATTTATTCAATAACTTCAAAATCTGGAAGTTTTCTTCAAGATATTTCATCTTCGAAATATTTTATCTCAAAGGTGTATTTTATTGCCTTCCTAAGTTTGCGTTACAAGATACGCTACTCTTATATATATATATATATATATATATATATATATATATATTATATATATATATATATATATATATATATATATATATA